>JBBPBX010080510.1:0-16154 GCA_038048925.1 Garcialebias charrua | reverse complement strand
ATATATATATATATATATATATATATGACCATATATATATATATGTGAAGACCACAGTGGTGCCTGTGGTCATTGGGGCCCTTGGGGCAGTCACCCCCAAACTGGAGCAGTGGCTAAAACAGATCCCTGGAACAACATCGGACATCTCAGTCCAGAAATGTGCAGTCCTAGGCACAGCCAAGATACTGCGCAGAACCCTCAAGCTCCCAGGCCTCTGGTAGAGGACCCGAGCTCAGAGAATGATGGAGACCACCCGCGGAGGGTGAGAAATAATATATTTTTATTTTATATATATATATATATATATATATATATGTATATATATATATATATATATATATATATATATATATGTATATATATATATATATATACTGTATATGTATATATATACAGGGAACCCTCGACCTACGGCAACCCGGACTTACGAACGAGCCCCGTTGAAAGAATGACATCGAGATACGGCACAAAATACGGGACTTACAAACGAACCACGTTGCAAAGTATGTAATCGCGCTACGGCATACTACATGGGGGACTTACGAACGAGCCCTATTAGAAGTACGTAATCGAGCTACGGCATAAGTGCATCATTAGAGCACGGTGGCGGAGGGGATTGCCTAGGCTGTTGTGTGTTGGCGCATGATAGTACGCATGACAGTGAGTGGAAAACTACCACCAGCGAGAGTGGGTGTTGGGCTGCCGATGGAAGTACACACAGCCGAAGTGTACCTGGCGGCTGAGGGATACGTACAGGTAAAGCGGTACTATTTAAAAGGTCGTGCCATTTCGACCGCGCCGGTTAGTTTTGGCGAGTGAACAAGAGATACGAACAACGAACGAACAAGTTAGCATTAGCTTAGCATTGCGAGTTAACGTTAGCTTTATTTTTCAAAATGGGACGGAAGCCAAGTGGAAAGAGAAGTGGAAGGGGAAATTCAGCGGATGCGGGCGAGGGTAAGAAACCGTGTAAAACAATTACGCTGGAGACGAAGGTAAAAATTATAAAAATGTCAGATCAGGGCATGACACCGAAGGCGATTGGAGACAAGCTAGGGTTAGCCAGGTCGACTGTGGGAATGATTACGGAGGACAGAGAGCGCATTTTAAAACACATGCGTGATTCGGCTCCCATGAGGTCGACCATTATTACAAAACAGAGGACAGGTTTGATTGTGGAGATGGAGAGGTTGCTTGTGCTATGGTTGGAAAACTGTTCGCAAAGACGTGTGCCCGTGAGCATGTCTGTGATATGTGAAAAGGCGAGGATGATTTATCGTAGGCTGCAAGAACAAGCGAGGAGTGGGGGAGGTGCAACGGGGGAGGGGGTGCACAGAGTGATTCAGGAGAAGGCACATCTGCACAGAGCGCAGGAGAAGGGACGTCAGGCAGCACGTCAGGGGGGGTGATGGGGAAGAGAGTGGGGCCAGTGGACCTGAGCAGTTCAACGCCTCAAAAGGTTGGTTTCAACGTTTTAAAGAGAGAAGCAACTTCCACAATCTCAAGATACAGGGTGAGGATTTAATTTCTCATTTTTTATTTTTTAATAGGTAGTCCCCGACTTATGATGTGTTTTTTTTTTCATTTTTCCTTTTACTACAGTGTTACAACAGCTTAACCGTGTGATGTTTGTGTGCATTTAAAGAGGTGAGTCCGCCGGTGCTGACCACGAGGCAGCTGCGGCCTTCCCTGACACACTGACGTAGTGACGGCAGGTACACTGCCCAGCAGGTGTTCAATGTCGATGAGACAGGGCTGTTCTCGAAGTGTTTGCCCGACAGGACCTACATTAGCAAGTACGAACAAACAGCACCAGGTCACAAGGTCGGCAAGGAGCGTTTGACGTTGTTGTTCGTGGGGAATGCTTCTGGGGATTGCAAACTCAAGCCGTTTTTGGTGTACCAATTTGAAAACCCCAGAGCCTTCAAAAATATTAATAAAAGACAGTTGCCAGTCTATTGGAGCGCAAATTCGAAGGCCTGGGTGACACTGGCTGTGTTTTCAAGTTGGTTCACCAACCACTTTGTACCAGATGTCCGGCGATTTTGCAAAATCAAGAAGATTCCCTTTAATGTCCTGCTGGTGTTGGACAACGCTCCAGGGTACCCTCCTGATCTCACCGAGTTGGACAGCCATGTGAAGGTGGTGTACCTGCCTCCCAATACCACGTCTTTGATCCAGCCAATGGACCAGGGGGTGATCAGTACGTTCAAGGCGTACTACCTTCAGAGGGTCATCCGTGACGCTTTGGAGGCAACCGAGAAGTCTAAAGAAGTCACCCTGAAAGACTTCTGGAGACAGTACAACATCCACGATGCTGTACTGAACATTGATCGTTCCTGGGAATGGGTGACACAGAACAACTTGTACGGAGTGTGGAAGAAGTTGTGTCCACATCTTGTTCAGGAGGCTCACGATTCCCAGGAAGTGGACAGTGTCATCGAGGACGTTGTGAGGATGGGCAGGTCACTGGAACTCGACATGGATGAGGACGATGTCCAACAGCTGCTTGGTGAAGCAGGTCAGGATTTGTCCCTGGACGACCTGATGCAGCTGGACAGGCACGTCCCGGATGAGGAAGAGGAGCAGGTCACCCCCATCCATCCGGCCAAGACTTTCACCAGGCAGGAGATGGTGAAGGGCTTTAAAGAGCTACACAGCTTCCTGGCAAGGATGGAGGCGCAGGACGTCGATGGGGAGATGTTCTCCAGGGTCTCTCGGGCTGTCATGAACGACATTACGTGTTACCAGCAGATCCTGGATGACAAAAAGCAGGAGCAGGTGCAGAGCAGCATGCTCTAATTCATAACAAAGGTCTCTACACCGCCTCCAGGATATGCTGGTGCATCAGAAGAAAGGGCATCCAGTCCTCCTGCAGCAAGCCAGAAGGAGTCCATGGACAGCTCACCCTCTCCCCAGTATAAGACACCTCCCCCCGCTCCCTCCCTTTAGGTACAGTACTGTAATGAAATGTTATTTTTTATTTTTCTGAGTTGTGTCATGTTACACACAGTAACTTCATATGTTAATCAATTTGTATTTGCTTATGTTCACAACCTGCTGCTCCTCCTCCTCTTCCTCCTCTCCACCAGCTCCACCATCCCATCACTGACCTGCCCACCTTCACATACCAGTACAGGATCGTCGGAAAGGTACAGCAAAGACATGTTAATTGTTTTTAACTTTATTTTTTGTTTTATGTTATAGATACATCTACTGTAATCATCACCTCTCTCTCGACAGCCTCCAAAGTGTCACGTCCCACTGGTCCATCCACACATGTGCACCACACCACACAGGTAAGGAGAAGTTGTTCTTGTCTGTGTTTTCATTTATGCAGAAGTTGATGTCTATGTGTGGGTTTCAACAGAACCAACCTGCTGCTCTCTCCTCATGGTCCAGCCTCCTGTACCTCCTCCATCTCCACAAATGCACCACACCACACAGGTAAGGAGAAGTTGTTCTTGTCTGTGTTTTCATTTCTGCAGATGTTGACGTCTGTGTAAGGGGTTTCAACAGAACCAATCTGCTGCTCTTTCCTCATGGTCCAGCCTCCTGTACCTCCTCCATCTCCACAAATGCACCACACCACACAGGTAAGGAGAAGTTGTTCTTGTCTATGTTTTCATTTCTGCAGATGTTGACATCTGTGTATGGGTTTCAACAGAACCAACATGCTGCTCTTGCCTCATGGACCAGCCTCCTGTACCTCCTCCATCTCTATAAATGTACCACACCACACAGGTGAGTAGAACTTGTTTTATGTCTGTTTTTCATGTTCTCTTTGCAGGTCATTGTCCAGCTTTAACTGCAGATGTTCATGTTTGTGTGAATTTCTACACAAAACACCTCCTGCACCTGTCTCATGGATGGACGTGTGTCCAGTTCTAACTCCTGCCTGCCTCTGTTGTCGTGCCTCCTCACTGCTGCTCTAGCTTGTCTCCTGACTCACGTGTTTGTGAACACCTGCAGTGAGTCAAACTTGTTTTCTGTCTGTTTTTCATGTTGTCTTTGCAGGTCATTGTCCAGCTTTAACTGCAGATGTTCATGCTTGTGTGAATTTCTACACAGAACACCTCCTGCACCTGCCTCATGGATGGACGTGTGTCTGGTTCTAACTCTTGCCTGCCTCTGTCGTTGTGCCTCCTCACTACTGCCTTCATCCATCACCTGTGTGTCAACACCTTCTGCCTCAATGACTGCTGCCAAAAAAACCACACCTGATCTGATGGACAGACCTATACCATACCATACCATACCATTTTATTTATAAAGCACTTTAAACAGGAACAAGTCCACACCAAAGTGCTGGACAAACAAACACGCAACAGGCAACACATACAATGAAGTACAACACGAAAAACATAAAAACATTGCAGATCATAAATCAAACGATCCAGTACAAATCAGCTGGCATTGAAAGCAATGGAGTAGTAGTGAGTTTTTAACCGGGATTTGAAAACCGAGAGGGAGGGGGCCTGTTTGATGAGCAGCGGTAACTCGTTCCAGAGTCTTGGGCCTGCTACAGAGAACGCCCTGTCACCCCTGCGCTTAAGGCGAGTTTCTGGAACTATCAAGAGCACCTGATCCTCTGACCTCAAAACCTCTGACCTGCTCACATCAGGACCACACACCTGAACTCACACTTGGACTAAAATGCTCCCATCATTCATGGTTGAGCAATGGCTAAGCAGTTTCAACTGATCCAGGTTTGAACTTGAGAAACACATCATACAGCCTGTCTACCTACACTTCAATCAAAGTAAGGGAATTTTGTTTTCCTTTTCTGCTGCTTCTAGCTTTTTTTAGAGTTCATGGACTTGTTTTTCATGCACATGGACATGGACTACACACCAAGGCATTGGTTTTACATATATGATGGTTGCAACATGTTTCTGATGGATGTGATTTGCTGCTGATGATTGACATCAATTGCTGATTCATTCAACCTTTATTTATACAGGCTAGCCTCGTTGAGCCACGGGGACTCATTCCCAAGAGGGACCTGTTTCACTCACACCCAGGGTCAATTTAGAGTTACCAATCAGCCTAACAGCTGATGATGGATGTCAATAGCTGCTGCTCTTTGAAAACTGTTTATGATTGACATCAATTGTTGCTGATGGATGTCAATAGCTGTTGCTCTTTGAGAAGTGTTTATGATTGACATCAATTGCTGATGAGCAGTGGTAGGCACCAGACCACTAGGGAGCGCTAAAGCGCTAATCCACTGATAGCGGACCTAAACAATTTGTTAGCGCTATAGCGGATTGACTAACTTTTATAATTCATAAGCGGATTTGCGCTATTTTTATTTAAAATGCAGTACCGCTAATAACTAATTATCTATCAGTAAAAACGAAAAAACTTATTTACGGGCTCTTAAATCAACCGGACGACTACTCACGGACCACATCCGTGAAAAAAATCAGTCCCCACTAGAGAGAGCGTGTATAGCAGTTAGCAGCCAGTGTGTTACCCTGCCTTATTGCTTGTTTTCGAAGAGTCAGACGCAGAGTTTTTAACATGGAGGGTGAACTTATGGATGTTTCTCTATCAAGGATGTGGACATCTTCATCCCTGAACAAGTGGCCACTGGCCTGAAGATGAGTGTAGATTGCAGAGTCCTGGCCTGATGTTGCTCTTCTTTGCTGGGTCATCCTTTTGGCCAGTGGCCTTTTAGTTTCCCTGATGTAAGAATGATCATAGCCCTCCTGACACCGAACAGCATACACAATATTACTTTGTTTGTGCCAGGGGATTGGATCTTTGGGATGAACACAGACTGAGAATTACAGGTAGTCCTCGAATTACGATGGAGTTCAATTCCTGTGCAACGTCGTAAAGCGAATTTCGACGTAAGTCAGACCATACGTACATACTGAACCATATACGTGCAGTACTGTATTTTACCAAGCACTTAGCCTATCCTAACACAGTACCCTACATAATTATCAAAACACACATACATTTGGGAGCCATAATGAAGGAAAAAAGAGTTAATAACCTACTGGTATGCTGGTGAAGCCGTTCCTCCGTCCCTCCTCCATATTCTGTATTGCGTTTATGTCGTAAAACCGCCGTCCAGCTCAGTCCATCCTCCGTACGTATTCGTTTACAATGTAAAACCGCGTTCACAGTACCCATAATAACAGTAAGTTGTACAATGTACAGTTTTGTTTTGTTTTTTGAATGTTTAGAGGACCAGACTTACCTTCTTTAGAGAGTACAGGGTAGTTGTAGCCTTCATAGCTAGTAAAACCGGAAACCGGAAACTACGTAACTCGGCTTTTCAAAATAATTTTTTAAATATTTATATATATATATTTTTAATGGGAGGTACGTCGTAACCATAAAACGCCGTAAGTCGAGACCGTCGTAAGTCGAGTATTACCTATATTGGATTTGGTAACTGGATGATTGAGCAGACAAAGATATGATAAGAGACACCCTGATTTATCATTCTTTCTAAATTTTACATGAAATAATAGCAATACTTTTACCAACAAAATAAGGAAATCAGATTAATATTATCAAAATCTTGGTCCTCGGTTTATGGAAGCCATCCCATAAAACCTGTCCTAATAAGATCAATAATAACAACTTGGGAAGATTTTTTGTACGTTGACTGAGGAATTTTAGGAGTTCTTAAGGGTTTTAGCATGCTCTAAGGCTCTAGGCGTGACTGACCCCAAAAGGAAGTGAAGGCTTTCCCTCAGTAGGTCACAGAGCTTCGCAGACTCATAACCTCCTAACTCAGCTCACCGGAGTGAAGAAATCACCATTTTAGTGGACTTTTAATCCTTATGACATCAAATCAATCAACAAGATCCTCCCTCAAGCAATGTATGGACTCTTTATTACTGATTTCACTAAATAATAAAATGTAATCATTTTTTGATTGTGATATTAATGCTGTTCCCCTTGCAAATCACTGATTAAAGCAAAGCAAAAAATGTAAAACTCTGGACTATCATTTCACCACTTTGTGTTTATTGATTTAGGAAAGTTTGGTTCAACTTTTATTAAATGGGAAGGCTTTAAATGGTTTTCTCAGCTGTGAGTATTAAGAAAACATCCTTGAATTCAATCCCTGGATTCTAAAAAGCACCAGCTCAGTAAGAATGGCCATTTTACAATGAAAGGGAATGAACATTAATGTAAGTTTCCCTGTGGTCGATGAACCAACTTTGGCTGCTAAGTTGGGCTGCTAAGTTGGGCGAACCATAGGGTGAGATAAGGGTGTGGCTCACAGATGGAGGTCGTTAACAAATCTGGGTGAGTCACCTTCAACACAGCCTTAAGTGGAACTAACCTAAGATTACTCTGGGTAATACTCCAGTGGTTAGACTTAGTTTGTTATACCCCTTAGAGGAGAGGCTGCAGTGTGGTTTAGCCATAACTCAGGTGGTAGCTCCACTAGGTAGATTGAAAGTCTTCAGACAGCTCTACAGAGCCTTTACAACTGCTGATGTGAACTCACACATATGTTTCACACATAATAAATAAAAAAGCTTAGCTACAGTAAAAGAAATACAAACACGAGAGAAATGTTTGATGAGTATTATTCACATTAATCACGTATCAAAACAACGGCGCTAATTTGTCAAAATAAGTTATCAAAATGTTGAAAACACAGTCCAATTTACTTTCATAAAATAAATGGATGGATGGATGGATGGATTGTCCTTGGACAACCGAGAAGGCGGTCATAATTGAGAATGAAGCAGCAGGAGCAACAATGAACAGGGTGAATTTAGTGGAGAAGAGTTTGGCTCAGAAACATGAAGTGTATGTGTGTGTGTGGGAGGGGGGATGCTTGACATAATTGGAGTGGCTCTATTCACACACAACCTGTTGTTGCGTTTTAAAATAGTAATTTAATCAAGTGTTTACAAATGTGGTCAGCACTTTGGCGCAACTGTTGGAGTGGCTGCCTCTCAGTGAGCAGGTCTCTGGTTCAAATCCTGGTCCAGGGTCCTTTCTGAGTGGAGTTTGCATGTTCTTGCTGTGCATGCGTGGGTTTTCTGCGGGTGCTCTGGTTTCCTCCCATAGACCAAAAACATGCATGTTAGGCTGATTGGTAACTCTAAATTGTCCCTAGGTGTGAGTGAGAGTGAATGGTTGTTTGTTTTGTTTGTCTTTATGTGCCCCTGTGACTTGTGACCTGTCCAGGGTGTACCCCGTCCCTCGCACAGTGATTGCTGGACATTGACACCGGCGATCCCTGTGACCCAAAATGGAAGAAGTGGGTAAAAGATAATGGATGGATAGTTTGGTTTACAAATGAAGGTAAGCGTAGATGTTTAACAACCCATTAAAATAGGCTACATCGAAATGCAGGAAATAGCATCTATTTTATTTTCAAATTTAAGGGAGAGGAGGACCTACTAGCTCCCTCCACCTCCCCCACGCATCCCCCCCACCGGCCCACCCATTATTTAAGTTCCAGCATCAGTCAGTTTACAAATGAATCCCTGTATACAGTACTGAATATATGTTGTTAAAATGAAGTAGGGTTAAGAGTTTAGAACATTGCAAGTTTGAGAAGGGTTTCTAAAGCCTTTATTTATATAAAAACTAAGATAAATATAACGTTGCTACTTCGCAGATTTTCATTTATTGCGTGGTGGTGGTGGTGGTGGTGGTGGTGGTGGTGGTGGTGGTGGTGGTGGTGGTGGTGGGAGGGGGTTTCGGAACGTAAACCCAGCAATAAATGAGGGACTACTGTAATGACAGGAGCCCAGCAAAAATCCAACCTAAAGTATCGCTGCCCATCTTGTCCCCACTCTGCTTTAAGTTTTTTTTTTTACAGAATTTGACAGTTTCATCACCCATAATACTCAGTTGAAATAGAACAAAGACTATTTCAGAACTAAAAATCTCGAAACTGTGATTGTTCCGTTTGCTGCCTTTTTCAGGTGAGAAACTGCTAAATTTCAATCCACATAATAAGACTTGAGTAAATGATCACATGATTAAATATAACAGTATTTAAAGAGCAACTCCACACCCTGTGGATCGGTAACTCCTCTTTCCAAAATCTCCCTGAAAATGGGCGTGTCGAGAGACAAGGAGGGGTGGAGGTAGAGTTGTGCTTTTGTTCACGCCTCCACCTGCAACAACCTAAAACAAATTAAACCTCTAGCCAACAACATTGTAAGAATTATGAGGAGGTCAATATTAATACTGACCTCTTTATCCTTAATTAATCTACTTATTCAGATTGAATAGTAAATTCACGGATTCTGTTCTTTTTCAGTTTACCCAATATCTCTGTGATCTTTATGATGGATAAATAAACAGAGCCATTAAGTGACAAAGACGTTAACTTAGTTTGATATGTCAAAGAGACACTATCATTTATTTAAAATAAATCAACTAAATTAACACCATTACACTTGATTGACATGATTTCACTTTCTTTCAATTTAAAACGTCGGCACACTTAAATTCAACACAACAGACTTCAATATTGGATGTTAACATATTTAGTCTGTGGGCTCTTCGGCTTAATTATAGTTTCCAGCTTAGATAGAGAGGGGAAAGAGTAGGAGGAAAGATTTAAGAAGAAATTATCATGAGCATGATACCAGAGTGACACTTCTCCTCCGACTTCTGCTAAAATCCAGGTACGTTTTGTAAACAGCTCTTTACCTTTTGACGACCGCCCGGTAAGAGGTGACCTTGTAGCCTTTCAGATGCACGGATCCTTGTGGGGACCAGTACGATACTTTCAAGCAGGGTTCTGGTTTACGTTTTCCAACGTCTCCTGGTTTTCGCTTGGTCATCAGAGAATATGTCAGCTTCAGGCCTCTGACTTCAAGATAAACTTATTCCAGGAGGGAATAAACAAAGTTTTTGAGCTCTGTTCCTTAAAAGTGGACCCATAACAACATGTTATCAGTCCCAGCTGGATGACGAGTCCTTAGCGCGTGACTTGTGGTCATTCAGCTCTTTGGAAGTTCACATCATCTTTCGAAACTCCCAGAAACTCTCTCGGACTCTTGCCGACTCTGAAGTGTTTCCGCACAAGCTTAGAACTTAAAAAGCAGGAACACAGAGAGGAGTTCACTTGCCTTATCAGGCCCAAGGTTACAAGCAGCAGCAGAGAGAAATGTTTAGGAAAAAGATAGATAAAGCTGGAGCCCTGCTCATGAGACTGTCTCTGAGTTTCTAAACAAAACCGTCCGGTCTCTGTGACCCGAAGGCTTCACCTTTAAACACAGCAGTGAACACAGTTTAACTCTTACAGAATGACACAGCTTAAAAGCACACATCATGAAAATGACAAAAGTTATTCTTTTGATCACATCAGCCTAAAATCAAAGATAGAAATAGTCTCTTTTGGTGACTATATTTATCAGATTACAGCTAAATGAATGATTTTGTAGTAAATGTCTTGCTTTACTGAGAGGTCAGTAAAGGTCATCACTGGACAGTTCAAAAGTACACAGGTGTCTTAAAAGTGGACAAGGTCATGCCCACTACATCTCCCCCCTTTTGGAAGCCATCGCCAGTCCTTGGGGATGGGGTCCAACACGAAAGGAAACCTTGAACTGTCTTTGATCTTGAAGTAATCCAGCAAGTGGAAAAGAAAAATCAAAAATTATAATCCCATAAAGTTTTTGGAAATTCCATACTGTTCGGAGGTAATCCCATTGCGAAAAGCTTTTAATCCTTTGGAAAACAAAGTCTGTTAACTCTTGGAAAACAAAGTCTTATAATCCACAGCGGTAATTCCACAACGATTAGTTTTGTTGATTGATCAGCAACAATTGTTTTCATAATCAGCATGTAGAGGGGATCCCTCGATTGACGCAGAGGAGGCGACCCTTGGATGAAGGTTGAAGACCAAGCGTTGGAGCTGCAGGTCCCCACATCGAAGGTTGTTGGCTGGTTGGTTTCCAGTCAGTGCCACTCTGGTTCTATGTGTCATGCAATTATGTGGTTTTTTAAGGTGGGCTTATGATTGGGATTTTACATTAAGCCTTACCTATATGCACCTGGTATGTAAGCTATCATGGTTTAGATCAGCTACAATTACCAATTAAGGGGTGGATCAATTCTGTAAAATTAGATATAGGGATTTGTACCTATAAAATTTTGGAGGGCTTCTGTAACGAAGGCCTCTAATTCCAAACTATTCCTCCATTCATTACTTAGTTTAGGTTAAACTAAAATAAAAATGAAATATAGTTTGATCTAAATGTCTGTTGTCTTTTAGACGATCGACGTAGGATTTGGTATTCCTAATAAATTTTGAAGTCTATGGCGAGACTCATCAAAATGAATAGATAATCTAGAATAGAAACGATCGAATCGGTTCAATTTAGAAATTGTGAGACCAGTGTAGTTTATTGTACCTTGAGTAGCTTTAAACTACATTGACTCTTCGACGATTGAGATTTAACAAAACGAACTGCATGTTGGCATAGTTAAATCCATATCATTCATTAACCAATGTTAATACAAAACCTTTTTGGCTGGGAGTGTTCAGAACCAAACAGTATCTCAACTAATGACAACAGTAATGACTAAACAACAAGGAAACAACGTTTCACTGCTTCGACACACTCTTGTCGTCAGATTCCAAAGTGCAACACACAAGAAAAACAGGTCTCAACTTTATGACCGAGGTCAAATTAAATCTCGTGGATTTAAACGGTTGTTAAGGTTAGTTTTTGTTGTGGGTTTTAGGCTTAGCGTTTCTAAGTTCAAATTGGACAATGCGACTTATAGGGTGGGAAATACGGTAGTTTAAACCTGATTAGTTTATTTACTAACTTGTGTTTGGACGACCTTATTATCCCATGAAGTCGGTGAGTTTGTGAGATCTTTGTCTTTTGTGGAGTCATTGAACGCCTTGTAAGGTTTGATCTGATTTCGATGTACCCATTTAGCAATTGGCTCTTTGCGGCCTTTGCTGATTTTGATTTCGTAGACGACTGAGGACACTTTGTCTGTTATCAGATGAGGTCCAGTCCACCTGGGCATTAGTTTGCGGGCGAGAGTTCCGGTCTCGGACCCTCCTTTCCCGGTTGCTGGAGCGAACGTATAGTACCAGACTCTGTCTCCCACTTGGAGTTCATTGTGAGAGGCCTTTTGGTCGTAGTACGCCTTACGTCCTTCAGCGGATCTTTCCAGGTTTTTCTGGGCGAAAGCAAAAGTGTTTCTTAGGTGTACATTCAAATCTTTGTCTTTGGCATGGCCTAACATCACCCCCCTTTGGTCATGGGGGACCACGAGCACAGGTGAGGACGTCCGTCCATGGGCACAAGTTAGGATGCCACCGTTTAGTTTAAGCTGTTCGCGCAGCTGAGAGAAGACGGTACACAGGAATCGTTTAGGATTTGGCCAACGTATCTTCTTACGTTTACCTCTTTCCGTGTAATTCAGGTGTGTCACAACTGTCGGCGCAGTCGCAGATGTGCCTGATTGTACAGACTGCGACGGGTCACTGTCGTTGTGTGTGTCTTCCCACTTCTTGACTGAAGAGAGGCTCTTTGAGTCTGTAAAAACTATGTCATTTCTGACTAGTTCTAGACACAAATGTCCCTGAACCAAGGTTTCATCGAAAGCTTGGCTGATAGCCGAATTACCTGTCCCAGAGGACAGTACAGCAACCTCGGTGTGGGGTCCTTGGATCTCCACACCTTTCTCTACCTGTGGTAGGTAATGTGAGTTTGCCCCCTTCTTGTCTGAAGAGGGGTCCTCGTAATCTGCAACAATGATGTCCAAGTGACTGTCAGCGTTTGGTTGACTGTCATTTTCTGGACTCAGATGCCCTTGAACCAAGGTTTCATTGAAAGCTTGGTTGATTGCCGAATTACCTGTCCCAGAGGACAGTACAGCGTCTTCGGTGTGGGATCCTTGGATCTCAACACCTTTCACTACCTGTGGTAGGCAGTGGTCAGGGAGTGCTGAATGTGTCAGCTCACAGAGGAGGTTCTCTTGTTGGGCCGGAGTTTGGTCCAACTTTTGGGTCTCTTCTGTCTCACCTGTAGTTGAAGGTTCACTTACCGGGCTCTCGTCCTCGGATGAGCAGTCCCGTGTGTCCTTTGCGGTACCTGCGGTTAGGCAGTCTGTATCGCAACTAGGAAGCACCTGTATTGGCAGGGGTTTTCTCACTGTGCTCCACATTTTCCGTCGACCATAATCTATAATCGCGTTGAAGCGGTTTATAAAATCTTGGCCAACCAAAAATGGGAATGAGTCAAGTTTAGACACGTACACCGGGTGGCGTAGTGTCATTTCGCCAATCTGCATGTGAACCATAGCCATAGCTGTTAGGGTTGTTCTCGTCTCTGCGAGACCCTGTAGCTCAATAGCACATTTCTCAAAGGGTATTTGCCTGTCAACACCGTTAGCGGCGGTCCTCAGCTCCTCGAACAGCTTGGCCGACATAATAGTTATATCAGAACTGCCATCCAGGAGGGCTTCACGCTCAAGGACACCTTCCAGTGTGATAGGCAGGTAAGCTTTCTTAGCCACCCCCCTTTGTATAAAGTTACACAGAAACCTCACAGGTCTTGGCCCACGTTTCTGTTCACGTGTGACTCTGTCTGTGTAATCTTGTTTACTGTCAGCATCTTGTTGGCTGTCAGCATCATGACCTTCAGGATGTTGTTGTGTGTCAGCAATTGGTTTGCTGTCAACATCCATGGCAATGTTGGTAGTAGTGTGCGCTGAGTTATTTGTGTGCTCTGAGTCTTTGTGAAAGACAGTGCTACACATCGCTCCAGGTTGGTCAATGTTGATAGTGTCATTATCAATGATAACGCCACTCATTGTATCAGGTTGGTCAAGCACAGTAACATTCAAATCTACTGACAAACTACTTACTTCCTCTGTCTCTTCCGAGCATAGAGGTGTTGGGCCATTATTCCGGGACATTCGTGACTCTTTGCCTGTCTCGAACTGTTCAGTTCGAGGCGCGGGAGGTGCAGTTCCAAGGCTCAGGGGTTTCTGTTGGGACCACGCATAGTTACATGAGTATAGGTCCTCATCCTTCAATTTCTTTTGAAGTCCACCCACCGATGGACCTTGGTTTTCACCCACTCTGGTTCGATCTGAACCGTTGTGGGTCTCTTAGAGAGTGAACACCTACCTTTTGTGGTTCGTTGCTTGTCTCAGATTTTTCAATCTGAGGTGCTTCAGGGGCGGGGCTCCCTTTAAACCATTTTGAGTCACTGTTCCAACTGGTACCAACATTTCGGTGTATGTCAGTTTGAAAATCTTGTTCATTCTTGCTAGTATTATCCAACTCTTTTAACAACCGACGCGTGTTCTCCACCACTTCTGAGGTCAGAAGGCCTTTGAGACGATAGTGTTCATTCTCGCTAGTATCATCCCACTCTTTTACCAACCGACGCATGTTCTCTGCCTCTTCTGAGGTCAGAGGACCTTTGAGACGACGGTGTTTATTCTCGCTTTTTTGCGTACTGGGATACGACCTTTTGACCTGGGCACACCTCAGAGGGTGTTTTGTTTTGCATGTGAGCCTCAACAGCAGTTACAGCGCACTGTTTCATCACTGATTGTTTAAACTGATGTTGTAGCTCAAGGCCTTTTTTGAGAAGTTTTTCTCTTTGTCGTTTGCTATTGTTGTCACTAACTGTGTGCTCTGAGTTATCCATGTGCTCTGAGTTATCAAAGACAAGGTCACTCAATGTACCAGTTCGGTCATCCTCTGTATCATTCAAGTTTTCAAACAACCAACTTATGTCCACTATCTCCTCAGAGCATAGAGGTATGTTGCCTTTTTTCTGGAACTTCTGTGACCTTTTGCTACTCCCGGACTGTCCAGTCCGCAGTGCAGGGGCAGGACCTTTGCTCGGTGTAGACCGCGGAGGGTCACTTAAAGAGCGGGCGTCCACCGTTTGTGGTTTTTTGCTTATCTCGGGCAGCTTCGTCCGAGGTGCAGGGACAGGGCGTGTGCTCGTCCTTCTCAACCATATTGGGTCTCTTAACCACTTCGGGTCATAGTTCCAGCGGGCATCTTCACTAAGTGGTCTGTTAGTTTGAAAAACATGTTTCTTCTTGCCTTTTTTAGGAGAGGGAGTTGATGAACCAGGGTTCAGTGTAAATGTGAGCATTGTTCTAAGAAATTTAAAAAAAACGTTCAACACAAAAACAACTGGACTTTTGTGAACGTTTTTTATTTATTTATCATGTCCTGGATGACTGAGAATCTTCATCAGCATGTTCTGAGAAAACAACAGAGAATAATGACAACAAACAATGGGGACTAAAACAAGTACTACAGAGAGAATAAACTGAAAAAAATATTCATATTTGACTCTTTTAAATTAACCCTGTTAATCTGTGTGTTCTGAATATGTAAATAAGTGTACCAACATATTGCAAGATTAATAAATTATATCCCTTTATGTCCAATCCCTTCTATTAATTTACCATTGTTATATTGTTAGATTGCTATTCTTTGTCTTGTATTTCAACTTTTCTCTTTCTATTGGATGCATTCCCATTTCATCACAATCCAACAGGCCTCAGCTGGCCCCTGAAATTCAACCACTGCAGAGGGAATAAAGGAACACATTGCAATTGTGTAGATTAAAGAAGAAAAAAAGAAAAGAAAACCCTTTTGAGAGAACAAGAAAGTTAATAACCTTTTGAGAGAAGCACTACCCACTTTCCTCCCGGCTGGGGGAGGAAAACAGCTGCTCTGATTCAAGAACAGATTTATAGGCAGAGAGCTAGATAAATTAATTTGCGTTTGTCGACAGCATCTACCTGTCTTTCATCGCAGCAGCTGCGATCATCTCCCAGCCTGTTAGATATGCTTAGAAACTGGTAAATAGAAAATTTAACTTCTATTCAGTTTATTTATATAGCGCCAAATCACAACATTGTCTCAGGGTGCTTTACAGGAACATTCCCATACATAGAAAAGCCAATTAGTAAAGTTCTCTATCTAAGGAATCCAGCAGACAAGTTTATTTATTTATTTATTTATTTATTTATTTATTTATTTATTTATGTATTTGCTCTTTATTTATACAGGTGGTCTCATTGAGCCACGAGAACTCATTTTCAAGAGAGACCTAAGTTGAATCTTGGCTTCATTGCAGTCTCATCCTGAGAGGACAGGAAGGAGAGACAAACAAACATAGAATGGCAGGTCCAGATAT
>JBBPBX010080509.1:0-16154 GCA_038048925.1 Garcialebias charrua | reverse complement strand
CTTATTATATCTGCCCCTTATTTCACAGTTTGTTCAACCAATGATAACCTTCAAACTACATCACAAAATGAATAATTCTACTTAATTTTACTAACTGTAATACACAAACTACATCACAAAATGAATAAATCTACTTAATTTATCTAACTGTAATACAGTACTGTAATGAGTCATTCATGTTCAACTTAAAGTGCAACCTGAAGTTTAACAATGAAAAAGCTTGACGTCAAACATTTATACTAGAATTACCATTTAATCTAACATGGATGGTTTTGGTCTGTGTACCTGTACCTGCAGAAAATCTATGCATGCTCAGAGAGGACATGCAAACTCCACAAAGAAAGGCCCCGGAGGGGTCACAAACCTGCAGACTCTTTACTGAGGAGACAGCTCTAACCACTGCACCGGCCATGTATGCCATATAAAATAAAGTTAAACAATATAAAGTACACACTAGCATTTAAATATGTTTAAAAAAAAGAGCTGTTTCAGTGCAGACATCACCTCTTTAGATTAAATAGTGCAAAGACATTATTTCAGACTCAATGTTTCAGTACATAATAAAGCATCACAATGCAATTACTGTTGCACAGACTAACATTTTACATTTTATATGAAATGTTGATATTTATTTATTTATGATTTTCCCATTGTAGTTAAGTGTATAATAAATAGTGAAATAAAACCAGATGCATGGTGCGTAAGAGCGCTCGGCTTTACAACAACAAAACTGGCTTTTTAATGTGTCAAAGGGAGTGCTTTTACTTTCAGCTAATAAATTCTGAAATAGCTGAAGAGATTAAAATGCAGCAACTCTGAGATTGACAAAGTTTTACACCAAATGCAAAGAAAGTTGATTATACAGGAAACCCCCGACCTACGACTCCATCGACCTGCGAACCACGGGACCTACGAACGAGTTAAAGTAGAAGAATACCATCGACGTACGGCAGAAAATATGTGACCTACGAACGAACCAAGTTAAAAATATATAATCGACCTACGGCACACGACCTACGAACGAGCCCCATTACAGGTATATAATCGAGCTACGGCGAAACTGCGTCACAAAACGGCAATCGGCGAGGTGGGGGAGGGGATTGCCTTTGGCTGTTGCTGGTTGGGCATGGGCGTGACACTGCGCATGGCAGTGGAAAAGTACCGCCAGCGAGAGGGGGGGGCTGGGCTTCTGGCGGATGTACACACAGCCGCATTGCAGCTGGCGGCGGAGGGATCCGTACAGGTAAAGCGGTAACTATTTAAAGGGCTGCGGCCATTTTGTGCCTCGTGGTTTTCCACTTTGATTGATGAGAGAAGAGAGTTACGAACAGCGAACTAAGAACAACGAAGAACGACGACGAGAGAAAACGAACAACGTACAAACAGGTACAGTAATAAATTTTAATTTACAGTAGCAGTTTTAGACTAAAGCGAACGTTAGCACGTTAGCATTAATTTTAAATTTTGCTCCTTAGGAATTAGCACGTTAGCTAATTTTCGACGCTACTGTATTTTTCGACGGGTCATCGAACGGGCAGGTACGGTCGTACTCAAAGAAATCTTTAGACGAAAGCAAATGTTTGCATTGATTTATGAACGTTAGCATTAATTTTAATTTTTGCTCCTTAGGAGTTAGCACGTTAGCTCGTACGAAGAATGGCTCCAAAGAGACCTGGAAAGTCCGCGGCCGCGGCAGAGGGGAAAAAACCTCGCAGAACCATCACGCTGGAGACGAAGGCAAAAATAATAAAAATGTCTGATGAGGGCATGACGCCATCTAAAATAGGAGAGAGGCTAGATTTACCGAGGTCGACTGTGGGGACGATAGTGGCGGACAAAGAGCGCATTTTGCAGCAAGTCCGTGCTTCGGCCCCAATGAAGTCCACCATCATAACTAAACAGAGGACGGGTAGAATAGTAGAGATGGAACGGTTGCTTGTGCTATGGCTGGAGGACAACACGCAACGCCGAATACCAGTTGGCATGTCGGTGATTTGCGAGAAGGCGAGGAGGATCTATAACAGGCTGATAGAACTTGGGACGAGTGAGGGAGGTGCAGGGGAGCAGGGGGGTGCGGGGGGGCAGGGGGCTGCACAGAGTGATCCGGGTGAAGGGACGTCCTCCCAGAGTGATCCGGGTGAAGGGACGTCTTCCCATAGGGCAGGAGGAGGGACTTCAAGCGCAGGAGGAGGGACTTCAAGCGCAGGAGGAGTGACTTCAAGCAGCACATCAGGGGAGTTGGATGGACCAGAGACCTTCACTGCATCTAAAGGATGGTTTGATCGTTTCAGGAAAAGAAACAACTTCCACAACATCAGAGTGCAGGGTGAGCATTTAATTTCTCATTTTTATTTTTTAATAATGCAGGTACAGTACAGGTAGTCCACGACTTACGATTGTTTTTTACATTTTTTTTCCCTTTTATTACAGTGTTACAACAGGTTAACCGTGTCATTTTGTGTGCATTTAGGTGAGGCAGCAAGTGCTGACCACGAGGCAGCTGAGGCATTCCCAGCAGAACTGGCTGAGATCATCAGGGACGGTGGGTACACTGCCCAGCAGGTCTTCAATGTGGATGAGACAGGGCTGTTCTGGAAGCGTTTGCCAGACAGGACCTACATCAGTAGGGAAGAACGAACCGCACCCGGCCACAAGGTCGGCAAGGAGCGTTTGACCTTGCTGGTGGGGGGCAATGCTTCGGGTGATTGCAAACTCAAGCCGTTGTTGGTGTACCAATTTAATAAACCCAGGCCCTTCAAAAATGTTGTTAAATCTACACTTCCTGTTTATTGGGCGTCTAATAAAAAGGCTTGGGTGACGCTGGAAGTTTTTACAAATTGGTTCAACAACAACTTTGTTCCAGAAGTGAAGCGTTTTTGCAGTGACCAGAAGATTGCCTTTAAAGTCCTGCTAGTCTTGGACAACGCTCCAGGACACCCCCCTACTCTCACCACGTTGAACAGGCATGTGAAGGTGGTGTACCTGCCTCCCAATACCACCTCTTTGATCCAGCCAATGGACCAGGGGGTTATTAGTACGTTTAAGGCGTACTACCTGCAGCGAGTCATCCGTGCCGCTTTGGAGGCAACGGAGAACTCTCAGACCCTCACGCTGAAAGACTTCTGGCGTAAGTACAACATCCTCGATGCTGTGCACAACATTGGCCACTCCTGGGATCGTGTTACTCCACAGAACATGTGTGGAGTCTGGAAGAAGCTCTGTCCAGAGCTTGTTCAGGGGGTACACGATTCCCAGGAGGTGGACCGTGTAATCGAGGATGTTGTGAGGATGGGCAGGTCACTGGAGCTCGAAATGGACCAGGACGATATCCAACACCTGCTGGGTGCATCAGGAGAGGACCTGTCCCCAGACGACCTGATTCAGCTCGACAGGCACGTCCTGGATGAGGAAGTTGAGGAGGAGGAGGAGGTGGAGGTCATTCCTCCGACCTTCACCAGGCAGGAGATGGTGCTGGCCTTTCAGGATCTCCACAGCTTCCTGGCGAGGATGGAGAAGCAGGACGTGGACTGTGAGAGGTTCGCCAAGGTCCGTCGGGGTGTCCTCAATGAAGTTGCGTGTTATCAGCAGATCCTGGATGATAAAAAGCTAGAAAAGGTGCAGAGCAGCATGCTGCAATATTTTACAAAGGTCACAGCACCGCCTCCAGGATCTGCTGATGCACCAGCTGAAAGGCCATCCAGTCCTCCTGCAGCAAGCCAGGAGGAGGCCTTGGACATCCCAGCGGACGAGAGGCCATCCAGTCCTACTGCAGCAAGCCAGGAGGACATGGACAGCCCACCATCTCCCCAGTGAAACACGCCGCCGCCCCCCCCCCGCCCCCCGCTCCCTCCCTCCAGGTACAGCACGTACTGAAATGAATTTTTTTTTTTTGGAGTTGTCATGTTACACAAATTAATGTCATCTGTCTCTGCTTATGTTCACAGCCTTCCTCCTCCTCCCCCTCCTCTTCACCAACTCCACCATCCCATCACTGACCTGCCCACCCTCACATCCCAGCACAGCAACGTCAGAAAGGTACAGCAAAGACGTGTTAATTTATTTTCTCTTTTTTTTTTTACTTACATCTACACCTACTGTAATCATCACCTCTCTCTCGACAGCCTCCAAAGCGGCACGTCCCCCTGGTCCATCCACACACCTGCTATGCACCACACCACACACGTAAGGAGAAGTTGTTGTTGTCTGTGTTGTTGTTATCAGCAGGTGTTCACGTCTGTGTGTGTTTGTGTTTCAACAGATCCACTTGCTGTTTCGCCTCATGGAACAGCGTCGGGTACCACGTACCCGTGCTCCTGCTGCTCTGCCTCCAGCCTCCTGCACCTCCTCCAGCCTCCTCCCTGTGCTCCTGCTCCACACACCACACCACACACGTAAGGAGAAGTTGTTGTTGTCTGTGTTGTTGTTATCAGCAGGTGTTCACGTCTGTGTGTGTTTGTGTTTCAACAGATCCACTTGCTGTTTCGCCTCATGGAACAGCGTCGGGTACCACGTACCCGTGCTCCTCCTGCTCTGCCTCCAGCCTCCTCCCTGTGCTCCTGCTCCACACACCACACCACACACGTAAGGAGAAGTTGTTGTTGTCTGTGTTGTTGTTATCAGCAGGTGCTGACGTGTGTGTGTGGTTGTGTTCCAACAGTTCATCCGCGTGTTGATCCACGTCATGGTGCTACTGGTCCTCCAGCCTCCTGCACCTGCTCCAGCCTCCTGCACCTGCTCCAGCCTCCTGCTCTGCCTCCAGCCTCCTGCTCTGCCTCCAGCCTCCTGCTCTGCCTCCAGCCTCCTGCCTGTCCTCCTGCTCCACACACCACACCACACACGTAAGGAGAAGTTGTTGTTGTCTGTGTTGTTGTTATCAGCAGGTGCTGACGTGTGTGTGTGGTTGTGTTCCAACAGTTCATCCGCGTGTTGATCCACGTCATGGTGCTACTGGTCCTCCAGCCTCCTGCACCTGCTCCAGCCTCCTGCTCTGCCTCCAGCCTCCTGCTCTGCCTCCAGCCTCCTGCCTGTCCTCCTGCTCCACACACCACACCACACACGTAAGGAGAAGTTGTTGTTGTCTGTGTTGTTGTTATCAGCAGGTGCTGACGTGTGTGTGTGGTTGTGTTCCAACAGTTCATCCGCGTGTTGATCCACGTCATGGTGCTACTGGTCCTCCAGCCTCCTGCACCTGCTCCAGCCTCCTGCTCTGCCTCCAGCCTCCTGCTCTGCCTCCAGCCTCCTGCCTGTCCTCCTGCTCCACACACCACACCACACACGTAAGGAGAAGTTGTTGTTGTCTGTGTTGTTGTTATCAGCAGGTGCTGACGTGTGTGTGTGGTTGTGTTCCAACAGTTCATCCGCGTGTTGATCCACGTCATGGTGCTACTGGTCCTCCAGCCTCCTGCACCTGCTCCAGCCTCCTGCTCTGCCTCCAGCCTCCTGCTCTGCCTCCAGCCTCCTGCTCTGCCTCCAGCCTCCTGCTCTGCCTCCAGCCTCCTGCCTGTCCTCCTGCTCCACACACCACACCACACACGTAAGGAGAAGTTGTTGTTGTCTGTGTTGTTGTTATCAGCAGGTGCTGACGTGTGTGTGTGGTTGTGTTCCAACAGTTCATCCGCGTGTTGATCCACGTCATGGTGCTACTGGTCCTCCAGCCTCCTGCACCTGCTCCAGCCTCCTGCTCTGCCTCCAGCCTCCTGCTCTGCCTCCAGCCTCCTGCTCTGCCTCCAGCCTCCTGCTCTGCCTCCAGCCTCCTGCCTGTCCTCCTGCTCCACACACCACACCACACACGTAAGGAGAAGTTGTTGTTGTCTGTGTTGTTGTTATCAGCAGGTGCTGACGTGTGTGTGTGGTTGTGTTCCAACAGTTCATCCGCGTGTTGATCCACGTCATGGATGAGCCTCTGGTGCTACTGGTCCTCCAGCCTGCCTCTGGTGTCCTGCATGTTGCCTCCATCCATCACCTTTGTGTCGTTCTGCATAAATGACTGCTGCCAAAAACCAAAAAAACTTCATGTGATGCACAGACCTGCTCACATCAGGACCACAGACCTGAACTGACACATGCCTGAACTTACAGCTGGCCTAAAATGCTCACAACATTCATTGTTGAGCAATGGCTCAGCAGTTCCATCAGATGCAGGTTTGATCATGAGAACAACATCTGTCTACCTACACTTCGGTCAAAGTAAGACAATTTTGATTCATTTTTCTGCTGCTTCTCGCTTTTTCTGAGTTCATGGACTTCTTTCTCATGCACATGGACACTCATCAACACAACGTGCTCATGTGTGATTGCTGACATCATTTTGCTGATGTGACTCTCTGATTTGCTGCTGTTTTGCTGTGAAAAGCTGCTCTTTGACAAGTGTTCGTGTGTGATTGCTGACATCATTTTGATGATGTGACTCTCTGATTTGCTGCTGTTTTGCTGTGAAAAGCTGCTCTTTGACAAGTGTTCGTGTGTGATTGCTGACATCATTTTGATGATGTGACTCTCTGATTTGCTGCTGTTTTGCTGTGAAAAGCTGCTCTTTGACAAGTGTTCGTGTGTGATTGTTGACATCATTTTGATGATGTGACTCTCTGATTTGCTGCTGTTTTGCTGTGAAAAGCTGCTCTTTGACAAGTGTTCGTGTGTGATTGTTGACATCATTTTGATGATGTGACTCTCTGATTTGCTGCTGTTTTGCTGTGAAAAGCTGCACTTTGACAAGTGTTCATGTGTGATTGTTGACATCATTTTGATGATGGGAATCCCTGGTTTGCTGCAGGTTTGATGTGAAAAGCTGCACTTTCAGAAGTGCTCATGTGTGATTGTTGACATAATTTTGATGATGAGATTTCCTGCTGATTTGCTGCAGTTCTGATGTGAAGTTACTGATGTACAGGTGTTTATGGATGCATGTGTGGTGTAATTGTTTAGATAAGTGCTTGTAAATAAAGTTCTGTGCATGTATATAGCCCAGTATGTCAGTGTCATGCTGTTAAATGTGGGCGCGGCGGTCCGTTAGCGGTATTTCCGCGACCTACGAACAGAATAGCGACCTACGAACGAGACGCACTTTCACCCCCTACCTACGAACCGATCGACCTGCGAACGGTTCTTAGGTCCCAAACTCGTTCGTAGGTCGGGGGTTCCCTGTAACTGTTAAGTACTTATTAACTTGTTCATGAAAATGTTTACGTTCTAACTGCTGAATGGGTTAAATTGAGGAATTCCAATCCTGTTTCTCTTTATTTGAATAGGAATGACCTTTTGCATGTTTTAAACTTTCATCAAAGTGAAAATATTATGAATTGTCTGTCTATTAGAAATAAAAGTTTTGTCACTTTAAACTTTATGAACTTGGTCAGTTGTTGGCTCCCACTTTTCATGAAAAGCCTCCAGGCCAGTGCAATGATCCAAACAGACTGTGGAAAAGTGATGTGCCTTGCCTGAGTTTTGGTCTTTTTCTCGAGGGTTCTGTTCTGTGGGCTGCGGAGGTGCTTTTCCACGTGGTGCAGAAGAAACTCTGAGCCTCTCTACAGGACGCTGAGCACAACTCATCAAAGACAGACCTAAGCTGCTGTCGAATCTCAGAAGTCCCTCTGTGGTAGCCACAGGGACAAGGAGGTAAATCTAGGAAGTTCGACGAATATATGGATAAACCAATGGAACAGCAGTTTCTGCTAACCATTTATTTTATGAAAAAAGAAAAATGCATTGAAATTTTATTGGACTAGTATATCAAAAACTGCACAGGGGCAACTCTTCTCAGAAGGGGCACAGAATTGTGTTGTGATTCATGAACTGTGGTGGAAAAAAACAAGAAGGAAATCTCCACAGGATACTATTACAAGCTTTGTGAAGAGCTATCTCAGCTTGTTTGCCAGCTTTTGTAAGAAACCACTTGGCAAATTTTCCATTTACAGAACTCAGAGGCTGTCTGTGGTCTCATAACAGAGACACATTGAACTCTGGGGTTTCTTTCTTTTTTTATTGGCACTGAAAATATATTTTTGATCGGCTGGGAAAGAAGATGACCCAGCAAAATACAAAGTATTACTTTGAATTGGTGTATGTGGCTTTTCTAAACATATCCAACATGAAAATGGGTTGTCCTTTTCTGTATTGACTGACAGTCAAATATAAAATCAATCACTCAGCTGGACCGGTTTCCAAAATCAAGTAACATAATAAAATATTAGAGCAGATAGGAATACATCGATACAGTAGAAAAATGGCTTACTTTAAAATATAAACAAACCTGGTTAATTTTTAATATTTTAAATATTGCTTCTTTTTTTATTTATTGAAACTACACTAAAAAAGAGCCAGTAGGGATGTTTTTTTTTTCTTCTTCTCTCTCACTGGGTCTCTAATGAGGCGCATGCGTTTCTCCCCTCTCCCTGTTCTCTTGCTGCTTTTATGCTCTCTGTCTGTGTATTGGAGCAGCTCCTATTTTTGGGGGGATGATGTGTATACCTCTGCTATCAAACGAGGACGCCGGAATTGCACCCTAATCTGGCCATTTTGGACCTTGGAAGTATCAGTAAGACTCAATAAGGCTCAAAGGCTGACTGTCACGGTTTGGTGCGGTGTGGAGGGATGAGTCCCGTGGTACGGACAGGCAGACTCACAGAGGCAAGTGTAGTAAAATAAAATACTTTAATAAGGCAAAAACAAACTCTGACGTGGCAGTACAAAACAATAACAGACACTCTACTATGGCTGAAGTACTAATCCTAAACATACAGGCAAGAGGTACTCGCGAGACCAAGGAGCTGAGGAACGACACACCAGGGAACAGGGACAATGACCCGACAATGAGACACACATGAACGTTGACTAAATATGCTTCCTAATTAACTTAAAACACAAACACCTGAGACGTAGACCAGAGACGCAGAGCTGACACAGGATGTAAGGAGGGAGACAGACCAGCAGAGGGAGCCATCCTTACAGTACCCCCCCTCAAAGACGCCCCCCGGCGTCCCCAAAGAACACCCCCCAAAAAACAGGGCGGGCGGAGGGAGGAAACGCAGGGACGGCGGGCACGAGAAAACACAAGGACAAGGGACAAAACACAAGGACAACAAACCAAAAACCAACAGGAACAGGGCCTGGGACAAAAGCCAACACAAAAGGCTAAACCTAGAAAACTAACAAGCGTCCAAACATCGAGACGAGGACGTCGATCCCGGGCAAGGACCCCTCAGGCGGGCGACCGGGAGACCGTCCATTGTGCAGGAACCCGTCCGGTGGACGACCGCGAGGCCGTCCATCCCGCAATGTCACCTCAGGCGGGCGACCCGGACGTCATCCATCGAGCAGGAGCGTCCGTCGGCGATGAGGCCCATCAAGCAGGAGCCTCTGTTGGTGACGAGGCCTCAGGACAGTCGAAGACGAGGGCGGGACCCTCCAGGGCCCCCCCAGAACAGAAGCCCCATCATGCGGCGCAGCGGCGCTAAGCGGCGAGACGTCATCGATGTAGAGACCCTCCATCGGTGTGGAGGCCTCCGGCTGCGAGACCTCCGGCTGCGAGACCTCCGGCTGTGAGACCTCCGGCTACGAGACCTCCGGCTACGAGACCTCTGGCTGCGAGACCTCCGGCTGCGAGACCTCCGGCTGCGAGACCTCTGGCTTCGAGACCTCTTGGGAGGAGTCCTCCAGGACCCTCCTGGAGCAGGAAACGTGAGGGGTTCCCTCCAGGGACCCCTCGAGGCAGGAAACGTGAGGGGCTCTCCCCTGAGACCCCTCTGGACTGGTAACATGAGGGGCTCTCTCCTGAGACCCCTCTGGACTGGTAACGTGAGGGGCTCTCTCCTGAGACCCCTCCGGACTGGTAACGTGAGGGGCTCTCTCCTGAGACCCCTCTGGACTGGTAACGTGAGGGGCTCTCACCCGCGAGACCTCTGGCTGCGAGACCTCTGGCTGCGAGACCTCTTGGGAGGAGTCCTCCAGGACCCTCCCAGAGCAGGAAACGTGAGGGGTTCCCTCCAGGGACCCCTCGAGGCAGGAAACGTGAGGGGCTCTCCCCTGAGACCCCTCTGGACTGGTAACGTGAGGGGCTCTCTCCTGAGACCCCTCTGGACTGGTAACGTGAGGGGCTCTCTCCTGAGACCCCTCTGGACTGGTAACGTGAGGGGCTCTCTCCTGAGACCCCTCTGGACTGGTAACGTGAGGGGCTCTCTCCTGAGACCCCTCTGGACTGGTAACGTGAGGGGCTCTCTCCTGAGACCCCTCTGGACTGGTAACGTGAGGGGCTCTCTCCTGAGACCCCTCTGGACTGGTAACGTGAGGGGCTCTCTCCTGAGACCCCTCTGGACTGGTAACGTGAGGGGCTCTCTCCTGAGACCCCTCTGGACTGGTAACGTGAGGGGCTCTCTCCCGAGACCCCTCTGGACTGGTAACGTGAGGGGCTCTCTCCTGAGACCCCTCTGGACTGGTAACGTGAGATGTACAGACCTCAAACGCTATGAGTATACCCTCCATCGACGTGGAGGCAACAGCAGTGCGAGGACCCTCCATCGATGTGGAGACGTCAACGATGAATGGATCCTCCATCGACGTGGAGGTGTCAGCGACGAGTGGACCCTCCATCGACGTGGAGGCATCAGTCGTGCTGGAACCCTCTGTAGACGTGGAGGCGTCTGCGGTGCGGAGACCCTCTGTAGACGTGGAGGCGTCTGCGGTGCGGAGACCCTCTGTAGACGTGGAGGCGTCAGTGGTGAGTGGGCCCTCCATCGACGTGGAGACGTCAACGGTGAGTGGACCCTCCGTAGGTGATGCTGGTGACGCAGCGTCCTCTGTGGACGGTGCGGAGGCAGGACCCTCTGTAGATGATGTAGATGCAACGCCCTCTGTAGGTGATGCTGGAGCAGGACCTGACGCAGCGCCCTCTGTGGACGATGCGGAGGCTGGACCCTCTATAGATGAAGTGGATGCAACGCCCTCTGTAGGCGATGCAGAAGCAGGACCTGTAGGCGCTGGTGGTGCAGCACCCCCTGGTGTCACAGGCTGGACAGCACCCCCTGGTGCCACAGGCTGGATAGCACCCCCTGGTGCCACAGGCTGGACAGCATTCTCAGGTGTCACCGGCAGAACAGCACCCCCTGGTGCCACCGGCAGAACAGCACCCCCTGGTGTCACCGGCAGAACAGCACCCCCTGGTGCCACCGGCAGAACAGCACCCCCTGGTGCCACCGGCGGAACAGCACCCCCTGGTGCCACCGGCGGAACAGCACCCCCTGGTGCCACCGGCAGAACAGCACCCCTTGGTGATGAAGAGGAGTCGGCTGTAGTGTTCATAATGGCAGCGCCCTCTGGAGTCATGGCTACAGCGCCCTCTGGGGATACTGGAGAGACATCTGCACCCTCCACAGATGCCAGTGGTGCAGCATCCTCTGTCAGTGCTGGAACCTCAGCATCCTCCGTCAGTGCCGAGACCTCAGCACCCTCTGTTGGTGCAGGGACGTCAGCACCTTCAACAGGAGTCCTGGGAGCAGTGCCCTCTGTTGCTGCAAAGCACGCAGAGTCAGCGCTCTCTGTGGAGGCTGGAGTGAAAGCACACTTTAAAACAAATGCTTCATCTTTCATAGCTTTAACCAATGTCAACATCTGAGTGAGGCCTGGGTTGGATATTAAACAAGTACTGTTAATGATTATGTGTTCAATAATGGAATAAGTCCTATATTTATAATGTGGGTCCAGGTTATTGATGGCAGCAGAAAACAGTCTGTGTATCTGCTGCAGAGTGAGGGTGGCCTCGGATCCTTGTCCCACAGCGACCCCTGTGGTCGAGGTGGGATCTATCCGCTCCTCAGTAAAGTGAGAGCTCGAACACTCTCCTGTGTGTCCTGCAGGCTCTTCCTGTGTGAGTCCTGCAGGTGTAGCGACCCCTGTGGTCGACGTGAGATCAGACAGCTCCTCTTCAGAGCGGGTGCTCATGCACTCCTTCAGCAAAGGAGTCGTGTGAGGAGGTTTCCTCTCGGTTGTGCGTCGTGCAGGAGACTCCATGTCCCCTGCAGACACGTTGTGGGGATACCCCCCCTCAAAGCACGTCTCCCCCGAGACGTCACAGAGCGAGGGTACCTCCCCCCCAGCGAAATCCCCCCAGGCTTTTCAGACAGCGTGGGAGAAACAGAGGGGGAACCGGGCTGAAACCCGGAAACGTGTGTCTTCGCCGGTCGCCGCCCCCTCCGGCGGCGCCGTGTTTCTGGAGCTGGAAATGGCAAGAGTTCCTCCGGGTCCGACTCTGACTCCTCGTCGGACACATCCCACAGCGAGATGGCTCGTGCAGGAGTGAAGGAGGTGAACTGGTCGGAGCAGCCGCCCCGACGCTCCCTCGCTCGCTCCGCTACCAGCATGGGAGACGGAAGTTGCTCCGGCTCGGTCCTGTAGCTGCTCCAGGCGTGTTTGATCCGAAACCCGCCAACTCTGTAGACTGCCGCTTCCCTCTGAGCAGACATCTTCTGCCTCTGGGTAAGTCTATCTTTTACCTGTCCGCGGGACTCAAAATGGTCGGGTCATTCTGTCACGGTTTGGTGCGGTGTGGAGGGATGAGTCCCGTGGTGCGGACAGGCAGACTCACAGAGGCAAGAGTAGTAAAATAAAATACTTTAATAAGGCAAAAACAAACTCTGACGTGGCAGTACAAATGAAAACAGACGCTCTACTATGGCTGAAGTACTAATCCTAGACATACAGGCAAGAGGTACTCACGAGACCAAGGAGCTGAGGAACGACACACCAGGGAACAGGGAAAACGACCCGACAATGAGACACACATGAACGTTGACTAAATATGCTTCCTAATTAACTTAAAACACAAACACCTGAGATGTAGACCAGAGACGCAGAGCTTACACAGGATGTAAGGAGGGAGACAGACCAGCAGAGGGAGCCATCCTTACACTGACAAGGGGAAAAAAAGTCTGTCTGAATAAATCAGCAATTGTGGTTATCTAAATCTGACTCCCCAGTTGGCCTTGAAACAGGCCAACATCAATTTCTTCTGGGTGATGTGTAAACTAAGGAAAATCTTTGCCTATTGCACCCCCCCCCCCCCATCTTCTGTGAAGGATCATCAGAACTGTGCCAGCTGACCATCATCTTATCAGTCTACCACTACTGGTGTATGAATGGGTGGATGGTTGGTACTGTGAAGCGCTTTGGGGCCTCTCAAAGGGGGCTGGAAAGCGCTATATAAGTAAGCTCCATTTACCATTTACCATTTATCAGGACAATGGACTATCTGTAAGTGCTTCATAGACCGCCTCGTCGTAAATGCATATGTAACGTGTTCATAAATCTGCTTTTGTCGTGTTCTGCTGTCAGGAGTGTTGAATCCAATTGCAGGAGGATGTCAGGAGGCATGTGGAAAATCAAAATATTTATTATACAAAAATAAAGCAAAGGCTGACTGGGCAGCTTACTTAGTGAAAACAGGACACATGACGGAAGGCATAAACACACCATAAGGACAATCCCGAGTCCAAGACAAGATGAAGAGGAACTGAATATATACACAGACACAGATTAGGACAACAACAGACACCTGCGGTGATAAACATGAAACACAGGTGAGACAGGGACTGAACACAAGGAAGGAAAACACTGAGAGTTGGAAACATGAGGAAACCGACAGAGACAGGACCAAAATTCCACCGTGCCCCCCACTCAAGGGATGGCTCCAGACATCCCAAGGACAAGCTATATCCAACTTGGGTGGGAGGTGGGACAAACACTGGACAGACCAAGACCGAGAAACACAGAGGACCAAATGAACAAAAAACCAGCAGGAATAAACCCTGCGGAACACCAAACCCAACACCCCAACCCAGAGTCAAGGTGGAAGGACAGGAGAATGTCCAAGGCAGGTCTGGGGTTCCAGCGGGCGACCTGGTGACTGTCCCCAATGAGGCAAGGGATCAGGAGGGCGGCCTCAAAACCATCCACCCTCAGGCCAGAGTTCCGGTGTGTGGCCAGGGAACTGTCCATCTGCAGGCCGCAGGGGTATCCACCTGTTTCCTCCAGGACTCAGACAGATGAGGACCTCCAGAGCCAAACCAGGGGTGAGGACCTCCGCAGGCGGCAGCAACGAAGGCTGCAGGTGAGCTGGGATCTTCTGCAGTTGAACCACAGGTGAAAACCTCAGATGGACCACAGGTGAGGATCTCGGCGGACAAACCAGGCTGCGAACCAGGGACGAGGACCTCAGCAGATGAACCAGGGAGTGAACCAGGGACAAGGACCTCGTCGGATGAACCAGGGAGCGAACCAGGGACGAGGACCTCAGCAGATGAACCAGGGAGCGAACCAGGGACAAGGACCTCGTCGGATGAACCAGGGAGCGAACCAGGGATGAGGACCTCCTCGGGTGAACCAGGGGGAGAACCAGAAGGCGAACCAGAAGGCGAACCAGAGGGCAGGGGCGAAGACCTCAGGTGGGCCAGGATCTTCGGCAGACGAGCCAGGGACAAAGAACTCAGGTGAAGAGCCAGGGACGAGGACCTCCTCAGGCGGGTCAGAGATGAGGACCTTTGCAGGCAGGCCAGAGACAAGGACTTCAGCTGAAGAGTCAGATATGAGGACCTCAGCAGAAGAGCCAGGAGCGTGGACCTCGTGCAGACCAGGAGCGTGGACCTTGTGCAGAACAGGAGGGAAGACTGCAGATGAGCCGGGGTCCAGATCTGTAGCAGGTGGTGGAGTCTGGGCTGCAGCAGCAGGTGATGGAGGCTGGGTTGCAGCAGCTGATGGTGGAGTCTGGGCTTCAGCAGCAGGTGATGGAGGCTGGGTTGCAGCAGCTGATGGTGGAGTCTGGGCTTCAGCAGCAGGTGATGGAGGCTGGGTTGCAGCAGCTGATGGTGGAGTCTGGGCTTCAGCAGCAGGTGATGGAGGCTGGGTTGCAGCAGCTGATGGTGGAGTCTGGGCTGCAGCAGCAGGTGATGGAGGCTGGGTTGCAGCAGCTGATGGTGGAGTCTGGGCTGCAGCAGCAGGTGATGGAGGCTGGGTTGCAGCAGCTGATGGTGGAGTCTGGGCTTCAGCAGCAGGTGATGGAGGCTGGGTTGCAGCAGCTGATGGTGGAGTCTGGGCTTCAGCAGCAGGTGATGGAGGCTGGGTTGCAGCAGCTGATGGTGGAGTCTGGGCTTCAGCAGCAGGTGATGGAGGCTGGGTTGCAGCAGCTGATGGTGGAGTCTGGGCTGCAGCAGCAGGTGATGGAGGCTGGGTTGCAGCAGCTGATGGTGGAGTCTGGGCTTCAGCAGCAGGTGATGGAGGCTGGGTTGCAGCAGCTGATGGTGGAGTCTGGGCTTCAGCAGCAGGTGATGGAGGCTGGGTTGCAGCAGCTGATGGTGGAGTCTGGGCTGCAGCAGCAGGTGATGGAGGCTGGGTTGCAGCAGCTGATGGTGGAGTCTGGGCTTCAGCAGCAGGTGATGGAGGCTGGGTTGCAGCAGCTGATGGTGGAGTCTGGGCTGCAGCAGCAGGTGATGGAGGCTGGGTTGCAGCAGCTGATGGTGGAGTCTGGGCTGCAGCAGCAGGTGATGGAGGCTGGGTTGCAGCAGCTGATGGTGGAGTCTGGGCTGCAGCAGCAGGTGATGGAGGCTGGGTTGCAGCAGCTGATGGTGGAGTCTGGGCTGCAGCAGCAGGTGATGGAGGCTGGGTTGCAGCAGCTGATGGTAGAGTCTGGGCTTCAGCAGCAGGTGATGGAGGCTGGGTTGCAGCAGCTGATGGTGGAGTCTGGGCTGCAGCAGCAGGTGATGGAGGCTGGGTTGCAGCAGCTGATGGTGGAGTCTGGGCTGCAGCAGCAGGTGATGGAGGCTGGGTTGCAGCAGCTGATGGTGGAGTCTGGGCTTCAGCAGCAGGTGATGGAGGCTGGGTTGCAGCAGCTGATGGTGGAGTCTGGGCTGCAGCAGCAGGTGATGGAGGCTGGGTTGCAGCAGCTGATGGTGGAGTCTGGGCTGCAGCAGCAGGTGATGGAGGCTGGGTTGCAGCAGCTGATGGTAGAGTCTGGGCTTCAGCAGCAGGTGATGGAGGCTGGGTTGCAGCAGCTGATGGTGGAGTCTGGGCTGCAGCAGCAGGTGATGGAGGCTGGGTTGCAGCAGCTGATGGTGGAGTCTGGGCTGCAGCAGCAGGTGATGGAGGCTGGGTTGCAGCAGCTGATGGTGGAGTCT
>JBBPBX010080508.1:0-16155 GCA_038048925.1 Garcialebias charrua | reverse complement strand
TTTTAACTTGTGTCAACCAGGACAACAGGCTTACTTTAACTACTCCACCTCAAAGAGAATTACAAGACCAACAAATGCTGACGACCCCAACAGTGGCAACAAGGTCCTCCTGCTGTCCATACAGAACCCTCTGTACCCCATCACCACGGTAAACGCACTCACCTACAAACAATGGGCTAAAACCTTTGAGTGATGCATGCACATCAACATGTTCACTTGGGTAAAGTGGGTAAAGATAATGGATGGATGGGTGTTCTTCAGTCTCCAGGTAAATTTGTAACCCCCACCCACCCTTAAAGTAATCTGTGCACTTCTTAATGCAAGAGGTTTTCTCAATGACAAAGATAAACTTCATTTATGAGAACCAAACTGCCACAAGTAAAGTAAATAATAATAATAATAATAATAATAATAACTTTTATTTATAACGCACTTTACATCAAACAGATCTCAAAGTGCTACAATGAAAAATAAAATCAAGATAAAAATCAACCATAAATGCAACAAAGAAGAGGAACAACCAAGAGGATGGAGCCTCACAGATGATTGCATCAAAAACTTAAAATTCACAAAATGCAGATAAAATACTCAAAAAACTGGGTGCAATAAAAAACAAAAGCACAATTAATTATTTAAAAAACTGGATAAAAAGAAAGGTTTTAAGACCTTTTTTAAAACATGTCACGGTCTGTGGGGCCCTCAGATATGAGGGCAGGGCGTTCCACAGCCGAGGGGCAGCGCAGGAGAAAGCCCGGTCTCCCATTGTGCGAGACCGAGACCTGGGAGTGAGAAGAAGATGGGTGTTGGAAGAGCGGAGAGTGCGGGAAGGACAGTGAGGAGTGAGAAGTTCTTTTAAATAGGATGGTGCATTACCGTACAAACACTGGAAGGTGAGCAGATAAATTTTGTAAGTGATCCGGGCAGAAACAGGAAGCCAGTGTAGTGAACGCAGTACAGGAGTGATGTGTTCATACTTACGCACTCTCATCAGGACCCTGGCAGCGCTGTTTTGGACATACTGTAGTTTTTGTATGTTCTTGCCAGGAATCCCGAAGAGAAGTGCATTGCAGTAATCCAGTCTGGAGGAGACAAAGGCATGGACGAGCTTTTCTGCATCAGTGAAGGACAGTGTAGACCGAAGCTTTGCAATATTTCGAAGATGAAAAAAAGAAGTTTTACAGATATGCTTTATATGGCTTTCAAAGGTGAGTTGTGGATCAAAAATAACACCAAGATTGGTGACTGTATTGGAAAGAGAGATGTTCTGGCCAGAAAAAGTGATACTGAGGATTTTTTGTTGTTGAATTTGATGTGATGTACCAATTTGAATTGCTTCTGTTTTTGAACTGTTAAGGTGAAGGAAATTTTGCCGCATCCATGCCTTTATCTCCTCCAGACACGCTGTGAGTGTGGAAAGAGAAGAAAGTGGAGAAAATGGAGAAGCTGAAGAAGATGATGTAGATGGGGTCTCAGACACATAATAATAATAATAATAATAATGTGTTTGTCTGTCATCTGTGTATGTTTCCCATACACAGACGAAATTCGTCCCTGCATTTAACCCAACCACCACCAGGTGGTGTACATTGCTACCCAGTTTAAGATACAGCTGAGTATCATCAGCATAGCAATGGAATGAGACCCCATAGCTGCTGATAATACACCCAAGTGGTACCATGTATAGGTTGAAAAGGAGGGGTCCCAGAACTGATCCCTGGGGCACACCACAAGAAACAGGATGGCTCAATGACTTGGCACGCCCGATGGAGACAGACTCTGTTCTGTCTGTCAGGTATGATCGGAACCACTCCAGGGCAGTGCCAGTAAGTCCTGCAAACTGCTGTAAGCGTTGGAGCAGAATGTAATGATCAACCGTATCAAAGGCTGCCGAAAGATCAAGGAGAATAAGGAGAGAGGAGGAACCACGGTCTGCAGTGACCAACAGGTCATTTGTGACCCGGACAAGAGCTGTTTCAGTGCTATGTGCTGTTCGAAAACCTGATTGAAATTTATCCAGTATATTATTGTCATGTAGATGTTCTTGTAGATAAACCGAGACTAATTTCTCCAAAACTTTAGCGAGGAAGGGAAGGTTGGAAATGGGTCTGTAATTTGCCAGGTCATGAGGATCGAGGGTAGGTTTTTTAAGAAGAGGTTTAATTATAGAGGACTTCAAGACAGGGGAAATATGACCAGATTGGAGAGACTGATTAACTATAGTGGTGATAAGTGAACTGAGAGAGGCAATGTTAGCCTTGACCAGGACTGTTGGGAAGGGGTCAAGAGCACATGTGCAGGGTTTCATTGCCCTGACAGTGGCTTCAACTTCCTTCACACAGACCTCTGGGAAAAAGCTGAGGGGAGGAGGGTTCTCAAGCTGTACATTTGCAGCCGGAGAAAGGGCAGGGGGTGAAGAGGTGATGGCTGATCTGATTTTTTGGATCTTGTTTTGGAAAAAGGAGATACATTTATTACAAAGATCATTAGTGGAGTCAGTGAGTGAGGTTGTACGTGGCTGAAGGAGGTGAGTGATGGTTGAAAAAAGTATTTTGGAGTTACCAGGGTTATCAGAAATTATAGATGAGTAAAATAAAGTTCGAGAGTTTTTGAGGGACCTAGCATACATCTTACGATGCTCTGTATAAGCTAGCTTGTGAGCTAGCAGACCAGAAGCCAAGAAGCGTCTCTCAAGCACTCGACCAGCTGTCTTCATTTTCCTCAGCTCTGGGGTAAACCAGGGAGCTGAGCGTGAAAAGGCAACTGTCCTCTCTCTGACAGGAGCATGTTGGTCTAAGATGCTGGAGAGGCTGATGTTGTAGAAGTCCACTGCATTGAGGGAAGCTGGAATGGAGACAGGAACGAGGACCTTAAGATCAGCTGCTAGAAGTTCAGGGTTGATATTTTTCAGATTTCTAAAAGAAATTTGTCGCTTTGGTTTGATGGTACTGTTCAGGAAAGGAAGCTCCATGTAGATGACTTTGTGATCGGATACGCCCATGTCATATGCAGAGAGATGATGCACAGTTAGAGAGTTTGTAATGACTAAGTCCAGGGTGTGGCCACGAGAATGTGTTGGAAGCTTGACATGTTGTTCCAAGTCCATACAGTCCAAAACAGAAACTAAAAAGCTCTGTAAAACTAACAGTTTCTTTTGTTACAGACGGACTTGTTTGTTGAAGTAAAACTCCACCTTAATGTTAATTGCTCATGACACATCAGATTGCTTACGTGACTCACGAGTTATGAATCTAAGCGTTAACTGACTACAGATCTAGTTCTGCTTCTTTCTTACAGCTGCATGTTGAAGGTTTGATCTGGATTTGGTCTGCTTACTAATATGCTTTATTTTCTACTACACCAATGTTCTTTCATAGCAACAATCCAAAGAAATATTTCTCATGAACAGGCTCTTCCAGGCTCTGTTCATCATATAGACAACACATTTGGTTTGCTTTTTAAAACTTTAGTTATATGAAATCTGTTTTTTTTAATTTTTTTTTTATAGATTTTATTTTGAGTTTTCAAAGTTAGGAACAAACATATATAGCAACACGGTGCTCCCAGCAACACGGTGCTTTCGTCTGTCTTGTCCTGCACGCCGCAATTTGCCGGCACGTCTTTGTCTTGTCTACGTGTTCAAGAACGCAAGTATAGCCGTGAATTCCTGCTTGATGTCGGAAAAACCGCTCATTTGGGAATAAACAGCGAACTCCAGGAGAAGCTACATGAGCTCGAGGTGGAGTTACATCAGCTTCGTGACTGCGAGCTGCTCTGGAAGCCAGCCCGGACCTTCCCTCCATCGCGCCCGCCGTGGAAGTACCACAAGCGGCGTGACGCTTCACCGCGCCCGCCATGGAAACGCCACAAGCGGCGTGACAGGAAACAGAAGCGGGGTAAACGCGGAGGGATCAGAGCGAGGCTAGCAGCTAGCCCACACAGGCCGGCGATCCCATCCATGGTTCTGGCTAACGTGCGCTCCTTGGACAACAAATTGGATTATATACGCCTGCTGCGAACGACACAAAAGACTGTGAGAGACTGTTGTGTGTTTGTATTCACGGAAACGTGGCTCAACAACAACGTTCTGGACCATGCTATTCAGCTGGAGCAGCTAACATGCTACAGAGCGGACCGAACCCTCGAGGGAGGTAAGAGATGGGGAGGGGGGCTCTGTGTTTACATCAACAACGCATGGTGTCGTGATGCTGCTGTGGTCTACAAACACTGCTCACATTTAGTGGAGTTCATGACTATTAAATGCAGACCGTTCTTTTTACCGAGGGAGTTTACAGCTGTTCTGATTGTTGCTGTATATGTCCCCCCAAGCTCCAACAGCAAAGATAGAGGTGAGGCACTAAATGAACTATATCTGCACATCAGTGAGCAACAAACAGCCCACCCTGATGCTTTTCTCATCACGGCTGGTGATTTCAACCATGCAGATTTAAAGAGTGTTCTTCCAAAAACATACAGAAACATAAACTTTGCAACAAGAGGAAACAACACCCTGGACCAGGTTTACACCACCATGAAAAATTCCTACAGAGCCATCCCCCTCCCCCACATTGGTGCTTCTGACCATATCTGTGTTATGCTAAAGCCAGCATACAGGCCACTGGTGAAAGTCACAAAACCAGTCCGCAAGCAGATACGAGTGTGGCCAGAGGGGTCTTCAGAGGCACTCCAGGACTGTTTTGACACCACAGATTGGAGTATGTTCAAAGAAGCTGCTACCACAAACAACACCACATGTCTCCAGGAGTACTCAGACACTGTATGTTCATACATCACCAAGTGCATTGATGATGTAACCAACCTTAAAACCATCACTGTTCGGGCTAACCAGAAGCCATGGCTGACAGCTGAGGTTTACAGACTCCTGAGAGCCAGGAATGCTGCCTTCAAAGCGGGAGATCAGGTGGGCCTGAGGGCAGCCAGAAACAACCTGGACCGGGGCATCAGAAAGGCAAAGAAGCAGTATTCTGGGAAAATAGCTCACCGTTTCAAGGACAGCAGGGATACACGCAGTCTGTGGCAGGGAATACAGACCATCACAAACTACAAACCACCCCCCCAGACCTGTGACAGCTCAGCCTCTGCGCTGAATGAACTGAATGAGTTCTTTGCTCGGTTCGAGGCAAGTAACAGCACACCAGCACATAAACTCCCCCCCTCTCCTGATGGCCAGGTGCTGACGCTGTCCTCAGACAGCGTAAGGCGATCATTCATCAAGATTAACGCCCGGAAGGCCTCTGGTCCTGACAACATACCTGGTCGTGTGCTGAAGGACTGTGCAGGGGAACTCGCAGCGGTCTTCACGGACATCTTTAACATCTCACTGAGCCAGGCCATCGTCCCCACCTGTTTCAAAGCCACCACCATCATCCCTGTCCCAAAGAAGGCAACGCCCGCATGCCTCAATGACTATCGCCCAGTAGCACTCACCCCCATCCTGATGAAGTGCTTTGAACGGCTAGTCATGAAAAGCATCACATCTGTCCTCCCTGACTCCCTGGATCCCTTCCAATTTGCATACCGACCTAATCGCTCAACCGACGATGCCATCTCCTCTGCCCTTCACACAGCTCTCACACATCTGGACACGAAGGACTCCTATGTTAGAATGTTGTTCATCGACTTCAGCTCGGCATTTAACACCATCATCCCCCAACAGCTCATCCATAAACTGGACAGTCTGGGGCTGAACACCTCAATGTGTAACTGGCTGCTAGACTTCCTGACCGGGAGACCACAGACAGTACGGATCGGGAGTAACACATCTAGCACCATCACATTGAACACAGGGGCCCCACAAGGATGTGTGCTGAGCCCCCTTCTATTCACCCTGCTAACACATGACTGCACACCATCGTACAGCTCCAACCACTTCATCAAGTTTGCGGATGACACAACAGTGGTAGGTCTCATCAGCAACAACGATGAGACGGACTACAGGAACGAGGTGAGCCGCCTGGCCTTGTGGTGCGGACACAACAATCTCACTCTCAACGTGGAGAAGACAAAGGAGATTGTTGTGGACTTCAGGAAGAGGGATGCCCAACATCCTCCTCTGACCATCAACAGCACCGCAGTGGAGAGAGTGGACAGCACCAAGTTCCTGGGAGTGCACGTCTCAAAGGACCTGTCCTGGAGCAGGAACACTGCAGCACTGGCAAAGAAGGCTCACCAGCGTCTCTACTTTCTCCGCAAGCTGAAAAGGGCTGGAGCTTCAACCCCCATCATGAGCACCTTCTACAGAGGTGCCATAGAAAGTGTCCTGACCAGCTGCATCACTGTGTGGTTTGGTGCATGTACTGCATCCTGCCGCAAGAGCCTCCAGCGCATTGTGAGAGCAGCTGAGAAGATCGTGGGCACCTCCTTGCCCTCACTGCAGGACTTACACAGCAAACGCCTCACTCGGAAAGCCCACCGCATGGCAGGTGATCCCACACACCCACTACACAGCTGCTTCAGACTGCTGCCATCAGGAAGGAGACTGAGGAGTCTCCAGGCTCGAACCAGCAGACTGAGAGACAGCTCTGTTCATCAGGCAGTCAGAATGCTAAACACTCTGCCTGCTCTGCCTCCCCTCCCATTTGAACTGCCTTAACACTAAAACTTTCTCACATACTATCACTCAACACAAAGTTTTTAACACTAGACTCTGTGTCACCAAACGGGTTTTCACTAAACTCTCGGTCATGTGCTCATACAGTTTGCACTACTTCTCATACTTGCACTAATGTCTGTATTACATCACTGCCTATAATCATAATACTGTTTACATTCTCTGTTTACATTTATTAATACTGTTTACTTTTATTACTACTGCTTACATGTAATTACTACTGTTTACATTTATTTACACTACTCTAATATCTACACCACTGCTGGTACATATACAGTGTGCTCTGAACGGTCTTATTTAGGGATGCCCAATGTGCCTTACTGCATATGCCACTTTTTGCCTCTACAACAACATCAACTACTACCTCATACATATACTGTGTACATTGACTCATACGCTGCTTTGCCACTTTGCAAATGTCAATGCTAGAAACCTTTAGTTTATTTTAGTTATACTTTTTATACTCTTTTTTTATACCACTATGCAAAAAAAAAAAAAAAAAAAAAAAAAAAACAACTCAGGACAGTGTTAGTTTTACTATTTTTATGCTTATGTCTATTATTATATGTTTCAGTGTTTCAATGTTTAGATGTTTACTGTTGCACCGAGGGACTGAGAGAAACGCAATTTCGGTCCTGTGTATGTCCTGCACTGTACATATTGCAGATCTGACAATAAAGTTGACTTTGACTTTGACTTTGATATACAGACACACAAACAGAGCCCAGATGCACAAGCCAAAGTATGAAACATTGCAATTAGCACATGGTGTACACACACACTACACATATTCATGAACTTATACATAGACCCGTTAAAGGGCGGCTGGTGGGAGAGACCATGGAAAAGTTTAGTCAGTTCAATCTGGTAGTCAAAAACTGATCCAGGAAGGGATTCCAATAGTGCAAGAAGGTGTCTGTAGCACCTATCCGAAGTCTCTCCATCTGTATCACTGACATCATGTCCGTAATCCACTGATGGAATGAAGGAGGAACTGAAGATTTCCAGTTTATTAAGATTAGTCTCTTAGCAACAATGAGTCCCAGTTCCAGCGGTTGTCGCATTACAGCGGGTATGCTCCCCGGCACCCGGGGGCATCCGAAGATTATAAGTCCTGGTTCAGGTTGCAAAAAAACACTATATGCCATATGCCCCTTTTCCACCGGTCGGCTCGGGTCGGATGTTACGTCATATGTGCGTCGCAGAGACCCCCTTTCATCCTTTTCCACCGGATATTTCGAGCGGAGCCGCGCGAGATTTCCTGAGATTTTCGGGCTGGTTTCAGAGGGGTACTGAGGCGAGCTCACCCGCACCGGAAGTGGGAAGGAGGAGACGAGAGCTGTTTTTACGGAAGCGAGGGACGCGATCACTGCAGGACTTTTACATGATAAACACGGTAAAAACAATTATTATTTTTTAAATTTATAGCAAAGATGGGTCTTCAGCTGAACGTGTCCTTAATAAAATCACGTACTGCTCAAAACTGCAGGATTTTAAAAAAATAGGTTCGCCACGAGCAACACGCGGCGCGCGGGCGGCTTTATGTCTTTAAATGTAGCTCAATGAACAGATATAAAATATATTTCATAGCTGACTTTAATAGTACGAGGGCTCCTGAGCTTAACCACGCTTTAATATTGTCACGTATGGTCAAATGTGCTGCATTTAAAGTAGTTTCGCTTTGACTTTTTCCAAAACCTGTGTTTGCACAACGAAAATAAATTATAAAAATTCGAATTTTATTTCAAATAACTCCAACAGGATACATTTCGTATATGAACATGTTGTGATCACACTAGATTTTTTTGAAAAATATCAGCTTTGTGGTTTTTGATAGAATTGATAATATGTGAAACAAAGTAGAAAATAATGGACGTAGGTTGACACATTTATGTCTATAAAACATTGAATTTTATTTCAAATAACTCCAACAGGATACATTTCGTATATGAACATGTTGTGATCACACTAGATTTTTTTGAAAAATATCAGCTTTGTGGTTTTTGATAGAATTGATAATATGTGAAACAAAGTAGAAAATAATGGACGTAGGTTGACACATTTATGTCTATAAAACATTGAATTTTATTTCAAATAACTCCAACAGGATACATTTCGTATATGAACATGTTGTGATCACACTAGATTTTTTTGAAAAATATCAGCTTTGTGGTTTTTGATAGAATTGATAATATGTGAAACAAAGTAGAAAATAATGGACGTAGGTTGACACATTTATGTCTATAAAACATTGAATTTTATTTCAAATAACTCCAACAGGATACATTTCGTATATGAACATGTTGTGATCACACTAGATTTTTTTGAAAAATATCAGCTTTGTGGTTTTTGATAGAATTGATAATATGTGAAACAAAGTAGAAAATAATGGACGTAGGTTGACACATTTATGTCTATAAAACATTGAATTTTATTTCAAATAACTCCAACAGGATACATTTCGTATATGAACATGTTGTGATCACACTAGATTTTTTTGAAAAATATCAGCTTTGTGGTTTTTGATAGAATTGATAATATGTGAAACAAAGTAGAAAATAATGGACGTAGGTTGACACATTTATGTCTATAAAACATTGAATTTTATTTCAAATAACTCCAACAGGATACATTTCGTATATGAACATGTTGTGATCACACTAGATTTTTTTGAAAAATATCAGCTATGTGGTTTTTGATAGAATTGATAATATGTGATACAAAGTCTTTATTGTGTTCTTCTTCTAGTGGTGGCTAGTACTGTAGTAAATAGCTTGAGGAACACTACTGCCACCATGTGGTAAGACGAGTAGGATTCTGGACCCCGCCCACAGAAGGGGTACAAAAAAGCTGTGGAAACAGAACATAGATGTGACCCGACCCGAACTGAGCCGACCTGAGCCGATCCAACCCGAGCCGAGCCGAGCCGAGCGGTGGAAAAGAGGCATTAGAGTACCAATCAAAGATTTTTGACCATAAACCGGTTAAGGACGGACAGGACCAAAAGACATGAGACAGTGTGCCCTCAGATATGTTACACCTGTCACATATTGGGGAAACAGAGGGGTATATCTTGTGTAATCTGACCTTTGAATAGTGTAATCGATATGTGATTTTAAACTGAATTAGCTGATGTCTGCTGTTTATTGAACAAGAACTGATTTTAGAAAGGCATCTGTTCCACCATGATTCAGGGATTGTTATCCCTAGCTCGTTTCCCCAGGCCTCCCTTATTTTTGTGGTACGTACCACGTTGCAGTCACCAAACAGATGCATTATTTTTGTAATAAGATGGCGTGAATCAGGAGGGCTCATAAGGATCTCAAATATGCCATGCTCAAGCGGAAGAATGTCGTAGTTTTGGATATTTGTCTTAATATAATGCCTGGCCTGCAAATATCGGAAGAAGTGTGAGTGGGGCAGATTATATTTTTCTTTCAGTAGACTGAATGATGCAAATTTGTTATCAATATACATGTCCTTAATTAACACCAGCCCCTTTTCCTCCCAGTCATGATAAACTTTATCCTGCCAGGGGGGCAGGAAACTATGGTTAAAACATAATGGCGTCTGTACAGACGTCTTTGGTAATGCAAGGAAACTCCTGATTTGGTTCAGAATTCTTATTTCATGTTTTAACACAAAGCTCAGGCTTCGGTAGGTTTCAGGCTTTTCAAGGTAGGCAAACAATAGAGCTGGCAAGGAGGAGTTATTTGCCAGTTTAGATTCCATCTTGACCCACAGCGGAGCAGTAGTTGCCGGGTTACCAGCGAGCTCATGCTGCCAGAACATTAGTGCTCTGATGTTGGCAGCCCAATAATAATGTTTAAATACAGGTAGTCCCAGCCCTCCCTTCCCCCTCGGCCCTTGCAAATGCACTCTAGAAATCCTAGCATTTTTCCCATTCCATATATAGGAATGAATGATTGAGTCTAGTTCTTTAAAGAAGGCTGCTGTAAGGTAGATAGGAAGGTTTTGACATAGGTATAGGAACCTAGGTAGGGAAATCATTTTAACTGAGTTGATGCGTCCGATCATTGACAAAGGCAAAGTTTTCCAGTATTCGATGTTTAGTTTTAATCCGGAAATAAACTTTGTAAAATTTAGTTTAAATATATGTTTTGGGTCTTTGGGCACAATAACGCCTAGATAGGTAAGATGGTTTTCAACTACTTTGAATGGGACATTTTGTAAAAATCCTAATGGGTATGTGTTGGAAAGAGGCATTAACTCGCTCTTTGACCAATTGATTGAGTATCCAGAGATCTTACTAAAAGATGTAATCAGGTCGAGGAGAAAGGGGACCGATTTCACTGTGTCATATAAATATAAGATCACATCGTCAGCGTACAAACTAATGGTTGTTTCAACGCCGGCGACATGAAGGCCTTCGATATGCGGGTGTGCCCTAATTGCCACAGCAAGTGGCTCCAAAGCAATAGCGAAAAGCGCTGGTGACAGTGGGCAGCCCTGCTGAACTGAGCGCTGCAAGTGAAATGGAGCTGATCGATCACTATTTGTCAGGATGGAGCACATAGGTTCTAGATAAATCAGTTTTACCCATGAGATGAAAGTCTCGCCGAAACCAAATCTGCGCAATGATTCGAACATATATGGCCATTCAACCTGGTCAAAGGCTTTATGTGCATCAAGGGCCAGAATAGAGGCATTAGTATTTTTATGGTCAAGATATATAGTATTAAGTAATCGTCTTACATTGAAAAAAGACATTCTGCTGGGGATAAACCCAGTCTGATCAGGATGGATGATAGATGCTAAACATTTATTCAGTCTAGTGGCCAAGATTTTAGTGATTATCTTACGGTCAACATTTTGCAGTGCAATCGGTCGAAAGCTGGCAGGATCAGTTTTATCCCTCTCCTTTTTAAGAAAAAGGGAAATGTTAGCCTCATATAGAGTTTTGGGCAGTTTTCCATCCTTCTTTGATGCAGACATCATTCTAAACAAGAGTGGTGCAAGAATGTCACAGAATTTCTTATAAAAATCCGACCCAAAACCATCAGGCCCGGCAACTTTGCCAGATGGAAGTGATTTTATAGCGTCTATAACCTCTCGAAGCGTCAGGTCAGACTCAAGGTGGTCTCTGTCAGATTTATTTAATTTAGGCAAAAGGAGTGAATCAAAGAAATTATTAAAATCTGATTGTGTTGCATTATTATCGGACGAGTACAGCGTGGCGTAAAATTCTCTGAATCTGCTGTTTATGTCAGCAAAGTTGGTTAAGAGCGTGCCGTTTTTTGACTTAATATTATAGATGGATCTTGTGGCTTGGGCACACTTAAGCTGCAGCGCTAGTAGTTTACCAGGCTTATCTCCAAGCTCAAAATTTTTTTGTCGTAGTTTGCAAAGTAAATTACTAATCTGGCTGCTCATAATTCCATTATATTCATATCTCAGTTTAAGTATTTCTTTATAGTCATCTGGTGATACAGAGATTTGATACTTTCTTTCTAAATTGGAGAGGGCACAGGTGATTTCAGACAGACGTTTCTCTCTTTTTTTTTAAGGGCTGAGGTATATGAGATTATTTCGCCACGCATAACTGTCTTTAATGCTTCCCATAGAATGGAATCTGATACTTCACCGTTATCGTTTATGTCTATAAAATCTTTTAATTTAGAGGTTATGTTTTTAATAAAGTTATCATCATTGAGAAGGTTTGCGTTAAATCGCCAGGAATAAGCCTGCCTGGGAAGGGAGAGATCTAATGACATGGCCAGGGGGGAATGATCAGAAATGAGAATGTTATGATATTTAGAGTCAGCAATTTGAGAGGTGAGATTGTTACTTATTAGAAAGTAGTCAATCCTGGTATAAGTTTTGTGTACATGAGAGTAAAATGAATAATCTCTACCCGTAGGGTGCTGAGCCCTCCAAATATCAACCATATTCCTAGTTTTGATAAGATTATTTAAAAGTTTGGTGGACGCCAGTTCTATTGCTGGTCGTTTAGAGGATCTGTCAAGAAAGGGGTCAAGATAACAGTTCAAGTCCCCCGCTATTATTACGTTTGAACTGCTGTCATCTGGAATCAGGTCAAAAATTTTCCTAAAAAACCTGGGATCGTCTGAGTTTGGACCGTATACATTAACCCGTAGATGCATAAGTGGGGTCAAAAATGACCCCGAGGGTTGTTATTCTTCAAAATCTCTGAAACTAAAAGTTTTTACTCTTCCATATTCCAGGTATTCCTCATAAAACATGTTTGTGACTTCAAGCCATTTTAATTTTTTAAAATGTTTTTATACATTTTCAGAAATTGCAGTTTTTATGTCACTACCCCAGTTTTTCATGAGTGGGGTCAAAAATGACCCCAAGCATTTCCTATAGAATCTCAAGGGTTTGCTTTGGGAACCTTTGATTCTTACCAACTGTGACTGTCAAGAAACATTTTCTGTCTCATTTACACATCTGATTCCTGCAGTCTCACCACTAGGAGGTCAGTTTGACACAGCAGTAAACATGTATTATCTTCATTTACCAACTCCATGACTTTACTGATAGAATATCATGTTGGTCAACAAAGTAGACACTCTTAGCTAACTACAAAATAATGTTAGTACTTAAGCTAGCTAACATTACACTAGCTTAGTAAGCCAGCTGATATTACTGCATTTGTTGTGTAGAAACTCACTGTATTCATAATTCCTTGTAACAAATGCAAACCTGTTGGATAACCTATTATATATTATTATATATATATATATATATATATATTATTTAAAAAATCTGTATGCCTCTTTTATGATTGTCTATTGTTGTTGCTGTTGTCCATTGTTGTCATAGTCCTTTGTTGAAACCAGGTCTCATGTTTGTCTGTTTTATGTTTTCTCATCTAAACTATCATGGCTATTTGGAGGACAGCGATACCCGAAGACCTTGCTCGAGATATGATCCTGAACGGATGGGATGAAGAACCCATCAGTGGTACTGACTCGGGATCTGGCATCTTGAATGTAGAGGATACAGATTATTGTCCACCTGGACATGTCAGGCTGTCTGGAAACCAACCTGCCTCTGCTGAACAAGATCAGTCAGACACGGAGGAGTCCTCTGAGACCTCCAAAGAGGGAATGGATATTGTGTCCAACAGAATGAGCCACAAGGGCTCTTACTAGTTAGTTATCTCCCACTCAGGCTAAAACACCAAGCCACAATTTACTGAGAAGTCGGTCAGGGCCTGCACCTGGGTTTAGCACCATCTCTCAATAGATGCATGAAAGCTGTTTATCACTGATAGTATGGGCAGCATGGTGGCACAACTAGTAGAGCTGCTGCCTCTCAGCGAGCAGGTCCCTGGTTAAAATCCCGGTCCAGGGGCCTTTCTGGGTGGAGTTTGCATGTTCTCTCCGTGCATGCGTGGGTTTCCTCCGGGTACTCTGGTTTCCGCCCACAGACCAAAAACATGCATGTTAGGCTGATTGGTAACTCTGAATTGTCTCTAGGTGTGAGTGAGAGAGTGAATGGTTGTTTGTCTCTATGTGTCCATATGATGGACTTGCAACCCGTCCAGGGTGTACCCCTGCCCCTCGCACAGTGATTGCTGGACATGGGCACCGGCGACCCCCGTGACCCAAAAATGGAAGATAATGGATGGATAGTATATTAGAAGAGGTGTTGACATGAACAAACATGGAGGGAAGAAGAGTTGCAACAAGCAGAGGAAAAGAGTGGAAAATCTAAGCAAACAGGAGCTCATGGCCTTCATTGGAGTGATCATTCTTGCAGGAAGTGAGAAGAACTGGAATGTACCAATGTGTGTGCTCTTTGGGAGTCTTCTACACAACCCAAGGTACCCTGAACCTACCAACCAACATCACTGAAGCAATTGGAAGATGTGGAGTGACAAAAGTGGCAAACAAGTAACAGAAGAGAGGCACAAAGGGCCAACAGAAGAGAAAGAGGTGCCAGATGTGTCCAAATAAAACAAAAATAGCAAAGCCACCAATTGGTGCAGGAAATGCAGTACTACAGTGTGCAATGGTCACAGCCAAAAGCAAATAGTTTGACAACTGCACACAGTGAATAGAGAAAATATGTTTGTGTGGGCACATGTGAGTGTACAGTGTTCTGATTGTATGTTCATTCTCTTTTTTGTCCTTCAGACAGATGGACATTCTAGCAATAATTTGAAGATTTATGATGTTATTTCGTGTGAAAAAACGTTATAAAAAGTTATGAATAACCATATTAAATGTAAAATCAGTCTTTTGTTGACCCAGATATAATAAGTATAACTGCCTTTAACCAAAATTAAAGACATCATTTAAATTCATTGCAAAAACCCATTGATTCTAATTGGGGTCATTTTTGACCCCACTCATGGAAGAGTGTAGGTATTGGTCATTCATGCATCCTAGGGTTAAGAAGAGTTAGTGGTTTTGAGTTTATGGTGCCTGTCACCATCAAGTACCTGCCCATTGGGTCGTTAACGACAGACGTTGCCTGAAATGGGATATTCTTTCTTAATAATATAGCCACACCGCGAGCTCGTGAAGTGAATGGTGATTGGTATATTTGTGACACCCAAGGGGGGCGCTAGTGCGTAGGTGCAAGATGTAGACGTGTTTGCTTGTGCTCTCCACCACGACGACAACTAAACTACTAAAAATACCACGATAAAAGCATCTGGGAGTTGTACTCTTTTGACGCTAGATCTTTGGCTAATCACCGGGCAGAATGCCGCCGAAGAAAGCTACAATTTCTGGAAAAAACGAGACTTTGGATGGATACATCGACGGCGCTAATGCTACCGCTAGCGAGGCTAATGCTAATGTGAGTAGCGGCTGCACAGACGAGACCGTGGGCGAACTCAGAGACTCTGCTTTAGCTGATAAAACCCAAATGCTTGATTTGTGCCAGGAAATATGCAAAAGCATGTCGGCATCATTTCTTGAGAAGTTGGACGAGCGCTTTGATGCTTTTGAAGCTAAGTTTGAAGCTAAGTTCGAAGCCGTCCTCGCTACACAAACAGACTTGCAGAACCGTATGGTCGGCCAAGAATCGGCAACCAAGGCTCACGAGGAGCGTCTGGGAGAGCTTGAAGCGAAATGTGAGGGGCTTACTAAACTAGTAACCCAGCAGCAAACCAAACTACAGGATCTGGAGGCTCGTTCCCGCAGACACAACATCAAAATTGTCGGCATTAAAGAAAACTCAGAAGAGGGGAGGCCTACTGAGTTTGTCTCTGGGCTCATCCCTGAGCTGCTGGGTAAACAACATTTCCCACATGAACTGAAGGTCGACCGCGCACATCGCTCTTTGTGGCCCAAACCTGCGGCGGGTGAGAAACCACGCACCATCATCGCCCGAATACATCATTTTCAGAGCAAAGAGCTAATCTTACGCCTTGCCAGAACGCAGCAGATGGAGTACAAGGGGAATAAAGTTTGGATTTTTCCAGACTACACCAGCGAAGTAATGAGCCAGCGCCGCTCTTTTCAGAACGTTATGCACGTCTTGAAAGGGGATGGAATCAAGTTTCAGCTGCGCTACCCGGCCCGGCT
>JBBPBX010080507.1:6128-16155 GCA_038048925.1 Garcialebias charrua | reverse complement strand
ATATATATATCCCAAGGGTATGTGCTGAGCCCTCTTCTGTTCACTCTGCTCACATATGATTGCACAGCCACACATCCAGGCTGTCATATTGTTAATTTTGCAGATGATACAGCGGTGGTAAGATGCATCACAAACAATGATAAGTCCAGCTACAGACAGGAGGTGGAACATCTGGAGAGCTGGTGCAAAGAGAATAATCTTCACATGAATGTGAAGAAGACAAAGGAGATGATTGTGGACTTCAGAAGGAACAAACACACCCATGCCCCACTGAACATAGGTGGATCTGCGGTGGAGGTGGTCTCCAGCTACAAATACTTGGGTGTACACTTGAATGATAACCTCAGTTGGAGCAACAACACCACCAGCCTGATCAAGAAAGGTCATCAGAGACTCTACTTCCTCAGACGGCTGAGACGAGCTGGTCTGAGCAGCCTAGTTCTCACCTCCTTCTACAGGTGTGCAGTGGAGAGCATCCTGTGCTCCAGCATCAATGTGTGGCATTGAGGCTGCACAGTTGCAGAGAGGAAAGCTGTGCAGAGAGTGGTGAAGGCTGCACAGAAGTCTGTTGGAGTCAGTCTCCCCACCATCACAGACATTTACACCTCCAGATGCAGAAAAAGAGCCACCTGCATCATGAAAGACCTCACTCACCCAGCACACTCACTCTTTGCCCCACTCCCCTCAGGACGGAGGTTGAGGAGCATCAAATGTAGAACCACTAGACTGAGGAACAGCTTCTACCCTGAGGCTGTTAGACTCATGAATAAATAAATAATAAGAATAATCACTGCAAAATATCACATCATGCTGATGCTGATCTGTTTTCTTGTTGCTATGTTCATTTGTGACCATCTGCTCATACAGACTCATGTTCGTGCTGCTGTTTATAATGATGTTTTTCCACTACATTAGAGCTTAAGGTATTACTAGTTGATGTTTTTCTTAGTTAATTCTAGATGTTATTACTGTTTTTCTCTTGCATTTGTTGTTGGATGTAACTGGGACCCCGTGTACATAATCTCGTTTTCATCACATGTACCACATGCGGTGCAAATGACAATAAAGACTCTCTGACTCTGACTCTGACTCTCTGATATACATACCAATGGACGTGATAATGCTAATTCAATCTCGCAAGTCGGGGACCACCTGTACAATCCCGCCACCTTCAGATAAAAGTGGCCAACACAGGTAGTTCTTGACTTGCGGCGGCTTCAACTTACGGCGTTTCAGCTATACGAACCGGCGTAGAAATGGAACTTGTTCGTAAGTTGGGGATCACCTGTACAATCCCCCTTCAGATAAAAGTGACCAATGCAATCCCGCCTTGACCGTGGAATAGGTGACAGGTGACAGGACTTGCAGTCTCCCCTAGCAACTTCATCTGCCATAGCAACTGATTCTGTAGTCTGTGATGTAAATGGCCTCATATACATACCAATGGACGTGATAATGCTAATTCAATCTCGCAAGTCGGGGACCACCTGTACAATCCCGCCACCTTCAGATAAAAGTGGCCAACACAGGTAGTTCTTGACTTGCGGCGGCTTCAACTTACGGCGTTTCAGCTATACGAACCGGCGTAGAAATGGAACTTGTTCGTAAGTTGGGGATCACCTGTACAATCCCCCTTCAGATAAAAGTGACCAATGCAATCCCGCCTTGACCGTGGAATAGGTGACAGGTGACAGGACTTGCAGTCTCCCCTAGCAACTTCATCTGCCATAGCAACTGATTCTGTAGTCTGTGATGTAAATGGCCTCATATACATACCAATGGACGTGATAATGCTAATTCAATCTCGCAAGTCGGGGACCACCTGTACAATCCCGCCACCTTCAGATAAAAGTGGCCAACACAGGTAGTTCTTGACTTGCGGCGGCTTCAACTTACGGCGTTTCAGCTATACGAACCGGCGTAGAAATGGAACTTGTTCGTAAGTTGGGGATCACCTGTACAATCCCCCTTCAGATAAAAGTGACCAATGCAATCCCGCCTTGACCGTGGAATAGGTGACAGGTGACAGGACTTGCAGTCTCCCCTAGCAACTTCATCTGCCATAGCAACTGATTCTGTAGTCTGTGATGTAAATGGCCTCATATACATACCAATGGACGTGATAATGCTAATTCAATCTCGCAAGTCGGGGACCACCTGTACAATCCCGCCACCTTCAGATAAAAGTGGCCAACACAGGTAGTTCTTGACTTGCGGCGGCTTCAACTTACGGCGTTTCAGCTATACGAACCGGCGTAGAAATGGAACTTGTTCGTAAGTTGGGGATCACCTGTACAATCCCCCTTCAGATAAAAGTGACCAATGCAATCCCGCCTTGACCGTGGAATAGGTGACAGGTGACAGGACTTGCAGTCTCCCCTAGCAACTTCATCTGCCATAGCAACTGATTCTGTAGTCTGTGATGTAAATGGCCTCATATACATACCAATGGACGTGATAATGCTAATTCAATCTCGCAAGTCGGGGACCACCTGTACAATCCCGCCACCTTCAGATAAAAGTGGCCAACACAGGTAGTTCTTGACTTGCGGCGGCTTCAACTTACGGCGTTTCAGCTATACGAACCGGCGTAGAAATGGAACTTGTTCGTAAGTTGGGGATCACCTGTACAATCCCCCTTCAGATAAAAGTGACCAATGCAATCCCGCCTTGACCGTGGAATAGGTGACAGGTGACAGGACTTGCAGTCTCCCCTAGCAACTTCATCTGCCATAGCAACTGATTCTGTAGTCTGTGATGTAAATGGCCTCATATACATACCAATGGACGTGATAATGCTAATTCAATCTCGCAAGTCGGGGACCACCTGTACAATCCCGCCACCTTCAGATAAAAGTGGCCAACACAGGTAGTTCTTGACTTGCGGCGGCTTCAACTTACGGCGTTTCAGCTATACGAACCGGCGTAGAAATGGAACTTGTTCGTAAGTTGGGGATCACCTGTACAATCCCCCTTCAGATAAAAGTGACCAATGCAATCCCGCCTTGACCGTGGAATAGGTGACAGGTGACAGGACTTGCAGTCTCCCCTAGCAACTTCATCTGCCATAGCAACTGATTCTGTAGTCTGTGATGTAAATGGCCTCATATACATACCAATGGACGTGATAATGCTCCTTCAAACTGTCATTTTACAGTCTCCCATGGGAGCTATAGGTAAAATATGTACAAGTACATATGTTTGGTAGTCCTAGTGTTAAATGACAAAAATATACTGTTGATCAATTCTGAATTAACACAAATTAAAAGAAAGTCTATTTCTGATTGATTTGTGTCTCTTATTTCAAAGTAAACTGGAATAAAACAGTAATTTTGTCCTTCATTGTAGGTTTTTCAGAGAAAAGGAGATTCACTTGAGAGCTGCAGTGAAAAAGTGAATTCAGATGTTTTAACCAAAAAGTCAGAGATCAGGTGTTCTACTACAGTGTCCTGGTCCACTTGTCCGCAGCCGTCCTGGTCCACGAGTGTCCTGGTCCACGAGTGTTCTGGTCCACCTGTCCACAGCTTTCCTGGTCCATGAGTGTCCTGGTCCACCTGTCCACAGCCGTCCTGGTCCACGAGTGTCCTGGTCCACCTGTCCACAGCTGTCCTGGTCCACCTGTCCACAGTTGTCCTGGTCCACGAGTGGCCGCTGGCCTTAGTGTAGACCACAGAGTCCTGACCTGATGATGTTGGTCTTCTGTGCTGGGCCATCCTTTTGGCCAGTGGCTGTTTAGTTTCCCCCGATATAAGACTCTGGGAAACTAAACAGCCACTGGCCAAAAGGATGGCCCAACACAGAAGACCAACATCATCAGGCCAGGACTCTGCGGTCTACACTCATCTCCAGGCCAGCGGTAGCCTGGTTAAAACCAGACCCTTGTCCTTCACTTTGCTTCGGACTAGGGTCTGGACTTTCTCCATAGAGAACTGATTCTTGCTGGAGGCGTGGCCCCTGCTGAGGAACAAAACCATTGGATCTTAGAAACATTTTGAACAGGGAAAAGCATTCTGTTCCCTCCCCCTCAGAGCCATATATGGTCTGCTTCCCATGCTCTGGTGAAGTTGACATCAGCTCCGCCTCGTGCTGCATTTTCTCTTGCTGCTGCTGCATATTCTGTGTTTATATGTTAATAAAACGTTCTAAAAAAAATAAAACCATGGAGCTCTGGTCCAACACACCAGAAGACCAGAAAATCTGCAGGGACTCGGGCAGCAACGTAAAACCCTAGTTTAATTTTCTCGTAACAACCTGAGGCATTTCCTCATCATTGCACTCAGCGGAGGGGGAGGAGGAGGGAGCGATCACTTGACTTTTGGCAAAAACAACCAAAAGAGAACTCCAGATAAGGGATTAAGAAGGGGAAATTAATACATTTGTGTCACATATAAAACAGTCCTGCATCGCTTTGAATGAGAACATGCGAATGCTCGCTGGCTGCGCGTTGGGACAGGTGGGGGCGTGGGTTAGGGGCCAAAAACTCCGCCCCTTCTGTTCTCTGATTGGTCCGGTCAAAAATCTACCGGAGAAATCCTTCTCTATGGGAGAAGTCCCAGACCTAGCAGTGAAGGGAAAATAGAATTGAGCGGAGTTGCGTAGGAATGGCGAGGGCCAGGCTAGGCCAGCGGTCACTCTTTCAGGGATGAAGATGTTCACATCTTTGATAGAGAGGAACAATGGTTTGAGAGATGAGCAAATGAGGCCATTTTTGTGAAAAGAAAACTGGAAAAATAAGTCAAAGTCAACATTATTGTTAAAACTACAATATGTACAAGACATACACGGGATTGAAATTGCATTTCTCTCAGTCCCTCGGTGCAACAGTAACCATCTAAACACTAAACACTAAAACATTTAATAAACATAAGCATAAAATAGTAAAAGTGTAACACTGTCCTGAGTTTTTTCATAGTAGTATAAAAGTATGAAAATTTACACCAACACTGAAACACCAAACACCCCTAAAACACCAAACACCCAATGAACATAAGCATAAAATGAAATAATAAAAGTGTAATACTGTCCTGAGTTTTTTCATAGTAGTATAAAAAGTATAAAAAGTATATCTATAAAATAAACTGAAGGTTCTAGCATTGACATTTGCAAAGAGTGGCACAGCAGCATATGAGTTAATGTACACAGTATATGTATGAGGTAGTTGATGTTGGTATAGAGGCAAAGTGGCATATGCAGTAAGGCACATAAGGCACATTTGGCATCCTTAGATAAGGCTAGTCAGAGAATACTGTATATGTATCAGCAGTAGTGTAGATATAAAAGTAGTGTAAATGTAAACAGTAGTAATAAATGTAAAACAGTAGTAATAAATGTAAACCGTATTAATAAATGTAAACAGTGAATGTAAACAGTAGTATGACTATAGGCAGTAATGTAATACAAACATTAGTGCAAATATGAGAAGTAGTGCAAACTGAATGAGTACATGACCGAGAGTTTAGTGAATAACCCGTTTGATGACACAGGGTCCAGTGTTAAAAACTTTGTGTTGAGTGGTAATGTGTGAGAAAGTTTTTTGTGTTAAGGCAGTTCAAATGGGAGGGGAGGCAGAGCAGGCAGAGTGTTTAGCATTCTGACTGCCTGATGAACAGAGCTGTCTCTCAGTCTGCTGGTTCGAGCCTGGAGACTCCTCAGTCTCCTCCCTGATGGCAGCAGTCTAAAGCGGCTGTGTAGTGGGTGTGTGGGATCACCTGCCATGCAGTGGGCTTTCCGAGTGAGGCGTTTGCTGTGTAAGTCCTGCAGTGAGGGCAAGGAGGTGCCGACGATCTTCTCAGCTGCTTTCACGATGCGCTGGAGGCTCTTGCGGCATGATGCAGTGCATGCACCAAACCACACAGTGATGCAGCTGGTCAGGACACTTTCTATGGCACCCCTGTAGAAGGTGCACATGATGGGGGTTGAAGCTCCAGCCCTTTTCAGCTTGCGGAGAAAGTAGAGGCGCTGGTGAGCCTTCTTGGCCAGTGCTGCAGTGTTCCTGCTCCAGGACAGGTCCTTTGAGACGTGCACTCCCAGGAACTTGGTGCTGTCCACTCTCTCCACTGCGGTGCTGTTGATGGTCAGAGGGGCATGTTGTGCATCCCTCTTCCTGAAGTCCACGACAATCTCCTTTGTCTTCTCCACGTTGAGAGTGAGATTGTTGTGTCCGCACCACAAGGCCAAGCGGCTCACCTCGTTCCTGTAGTCCGTCTCATCGTTGTTGCTGATGAGACCTACCACTGTTGTGTCGTCCGCAAACTTGATGAAGTGGTTGGAGCTGTACGATGGTGTGCAGTCGTGTGTTAGCAGGGTGAATAGAAGGGGGCTCAGCACACATCCTTGTGGGGCCCCTGTGTTCAATGTGATGGTGCTAGATGTGTTACTCCCGATCCGTACTGTCTGTGGTCTCCCGGTCAGGAAGTCTAGCAGCCAGTTACACATTGAGGTGTTCAGCCCCAGACTGTCCAGTTTATGGATGAGCTGTTGGGGGATGATGGTGTTGAATGCCGAGCTGAAGTCGATGAACAGCATTCTAACATAAGAGTCCTTCGTGTCCAGATGTGTGAGAGCTGTGTGGAGGGCAGAGGAGATGGCATCGTCGGTTGAGCGATTAGGTCGGTATGCAAATTGGAAGGGATCCAGGGAGGCAGGGAGGACAGATGTGATGCTTTTCATGACTAGCCGTTCAAAGCACTTCATCAGGATGGGGGTGAGTGCTACTGGGCGATAGTCATTGAGGCATGCGGGCGTTGCCTTCTTTGGGACAGGGATGATGGTGGTGGCTTTGAAACAGGTGGGGACGATGGCCTGGCTCAGTGAGATGTTAAAGATGTCCGTGAAGACCGCTGCGAGTTCCCCTGCACAGTCCTTCAGCACACGACCAGGTATGTTGTCAGGACCAGAGGCCTTCCGGGCATTAATCTTGATAAATGATCGCCTTACGCTGTCTGAGGACAGCGCCAGCACCTGGCCATCAGGAGAGGGGGGGAGTTTATGTGCAGGTGTGCTGTTACTTGCCTCAAACCGAGCAAAGAACTCATTCAGTTCATTCAGCGTAGAGGTTGAGCTGTCACAGGTCTGGGGGGGGGGTTTGTAGTTTGTGATGGTCTGTATTCCCTGCCACAGACTGCGTGTATCCTTGCTGTCCTTGAAACGGTGAGCTATTTTCCTGGAATACTGCTCCTTGGCCTCTCTGATGCCCTGATCCAGGTTCTTTCTGGCTGCCTTCAGGCCCACCTGATCTCTCGCTTTGAAGGCAGCATTCCTGGCTTTCAGGAGTCTGTAAACCTCAGCTGTCAGCCATGGCTTCTGATTAGCCCGAACAGTGATGGTTTTGAGGTTGGTAACATCATCAATGCACTTGGTGATGTATGAACATACAGTGTCTGAGTACTCCTGGAGACATGTGTTGTTGTTTGTGGTAGCAGCTTCTTTGAACATACCCCAATCTGTGGTGTCAAAACAGTCCTGGAGTGCCTCTGAAGACCCCTCTGGCCACACTCGTATCTGCTTGCGGACTGGTTTTGTGACTTTCACCAGCGGCCTGTATGCTGGCTTTAGCATAACACAGATATGGTCAGAAGCACCAATGTGGGGGAGGGGGAGGGCTCTGTAGGCATTTTTCATGGTGGTGTAAACTTGGTCCAGTGTGTTGTTTCCTCTTGTTGCAAAGTTTATGTTTTTGTATGTTTTTGGAAATACACTCTTTAAATCTGCATGGTTGAAATCACCAGCCGTGATGAGAAAAGCATCAGGATGGGCTGTTTGTTGCTCACTGATGTGCAGATATAGTTCATTCAAAGCCTCACTTCTAACTTTGCTGTTAGAGCTTGGAGGAATATATACAGCAACAATCATAACAGCTGTAAACTCCCTCGGTAAATAGAACGGTCTGCATTTAATAGTCATGAACTCCACTAAAGGTGAGCAGTGTTTGTAGACCACAGCAGCATCCAGGCACCATGCTTTGTTGATGTAAACACAGAGCCCCCCTCCTCGTCTCTTACCTCCCTCGAGGGTTCGGTCCGCTCTGTAGCATGTTAGCTGCTCCAGCTGAACAGCATGGTCCGGAACGTTGTTGTTGAGCCACGTTTCCGTGAATAAAAACACACAACAGTCTCTCACAGTCTTTTGTGTCGTTCGTAGCAGGCGTATATAATCCAGTTTATTGTCCAAGGAGCGCACGTTAGCCAAAACCATGGATGGGATCGCCGGTTTGTGTGGGCTAGCTGCTAGCCTAGCTCTGACACCTCCGCGTTTACCCCGCTTCTGTTTTCTGTCACGCCGCTTGTGGCGTTTCCACGGCGGGCGCGATGAAGGGAGGCTCAGGGCTGGCTTCCGCTTTCTGTCCAGCCGCTTGTGGCGCTTCCACGGCGGGCGCGAAGAAGGGAGGCTCAGGGCTGGCTTCCGCTTTCTGTCCAGCCGCTTGTGGCGCTTCCACGGCGGGCGCGATGAAAGGAGGCTCGGGGCTGGCTTCCAAAGCAGGCCGCAGTCACAAAGCTCATGTAGCTTCTCTTCCAGCTCACGTAGTTTCTCCTGGAGTTCACTGTTTATTCCCAAATGAGCGGTTTTTCCGACATCAAGCAGGAACTCACGGCTATACTTGCGTTCTTGAACACGTAAACATGACGAAGACGTGCAGGCACATTGCGGCATGCAGGACAAAACTAACTAAACAAAACTAATGCACTAATGTTTGTATTACATCACTGCCTATGGTCATACTACTGTTTACACTCACTGTTTACATACTACTGTTTACATTCACAGTTTAGATTTATTAATACTGTTTACTTTTATTACTACTGTTTACATTTACACTACTTTTATATCTACACTACTACCGACCAGCCTTATTTAAGGATGCCCAATGTACCTTACTGCATATGCCACTTTTGCCTCTATACCAACATCAACTACCTCATACTTTGACACTCTTTGCAAATGTCAATGCTAGAACCTTCAGTTTATTTTATAGATGTACTTTTTATACTTTTTTTATACTACTATGCAAAAACTCAGGACAGTATTACACTTTTATTATTTCATTTTATGCTTATGTTCATTAAATGTTTAGTGTTTTAGTGTTGGTGTAAATTTTCATACTTTTATACTACTATGCAAAAACTCAGGACAGTGTTACACTTTTACTATTTTATGCTTATGTTTATTAAATGTTTCAGTGTTTTAGTGTTTAAATGGTTACTGTTGCACCGAGGGACTGAGAGAAACGCAATTTCAATCTTGTGTATGTCCTATACATATTGCAGTTCTGACAATAAAGTTGACTTTGACTTTGACTAGTGTATTTTTAGTTGATGTTTTTCTTAGTTCATATCTTAGATGTTATTACTGTTTTTCTTTTACTTTTTATTGTTGTAACTGGGACCCTGTGTACATAATCTTGTTTCATCACATGTACCACATGTGGTGCAAATTACAATAAAGATTCTCTGACTCTCTGATTTAGGGCTTTTTCAATTATGCTAAATATGAAAGGGTGGGTTTTGGCACCTTTCTCTTCCATATAAATAATAAAATATTGGGCAATGACAATATTTATTTTTCCTGGTAGTCAAGAGAATAGGAATGGCTATTAGTCAGCTTTCTAATTATTTAACATATAACAACTAATTATTTTATGAGTATATGTCTACATTTAATAGCAACAATTCAAATTCACATTGCACTTGTAAAGATGTAGACTAGTTCTCCTCACTTTTTCACAGTACAGAACTACTATGATGAAAAACATTGTAAAAACCTACATCATGCATTTATTGGTAGCTTCTCTCACCTCTGTAGCTGACTGTCCTCTGACGGTCACCAGGGCCCAGTGTGCAATGTTTCTTGGCCATCTGGTATACACTACCACTGTGTTCTCCACAAAAGGGAGTCTTTGAACAGGACCATAAGAGTACAGTGTTCATATTTAGTCACCAGGTAAAATAACAAGAAATGTGAAGTAGTTCAATCATAAGACATCAACATAATATCAGTAATATTGATATTATGGAGGAACATATATATATAT
>JBBPBX010080506.1:0-16155 GCA_038048925.1 Garcialebias charrua | reverse complement strand
AGGCAAACACACCCAACCTCCGTCCACAATCCTGCAAAGCACATGACAGAACACAACAATGGAACATACATGCATAAAGACTAATAATATTCATGAGCTTGCAGTAGAATTCTATAAATACACATACCCATACCTACAAATATATATATAGTATACATACATATACTTTTATATTCATTCATATACCCATCTACATATCTGCATATATCTATATATACATCCCTGCATCCATTTGTGTGTGGTTGTGAGCATGCATAAGTGAATAAGGGTCCTCCAATAGAACATTTAGTAGCGACTGTGAAGCATCAGAGATCCGTCCCCCCAAAGCCCGAGGCAGACGAAGGGCGATCAAAGCCCAAGACCCCAGGAAGGACCCCGAGCCCAGAGTCCCCAGGACCACCCGAACAGGACGAACCACTAGCCCACTCCCCAGATCCTACCAAGGGGAAGAACCGGACGAACCCCACCAGCGACCACATACAATGATTCCCCAGGGGTCGCCCGCGACAAAATCACAGGCCCCCGCCGGAGCCCGCTGCACCGACGTAGCCCCAGGGCCGGTCACTGAGCCCCGGGCACCGAGGACGCCCACCCCTCAGGCCCAGACCCGACCGGACCAGAGGGCACGAGCCCCACCAGGCAGCCACTAGGCCGAGCCGACAAACGCCCAAGCGCCCAACCCCAGATAGTGAGGGCCCCAAGCACGCCCGCAGGCAAAGGAACACCCACCAGGGGGGCCACGTGGCAGGAGCGCGACACTAAGTAGCCTCAGAAGTATCAGAGAGGGGGCAGTCCAAGACCCAGCCTGACACTTAAACATTCATACACAGACACACTCATTCAGACCCACCCTCATCCTCACCCTCAGTCACAGAAAGACAAACAATAACGACACGTTCCATTCATAATCCCGATGCACACTCTATACCCCCTAGGTCCAAGACATGTACCTGCTCCCTACATGGGGCAGCCCACATCCAAACCCAGGAGGTAGGCCCATTCATTCTGGGGTGGAGAGTAGCAGACATCCAAGATCCGGCCCACCCCGCGCCCTGCCGACAGGACAGGACAGGAAACCCGAGTCCAAGCAGCCCCAGGGGGAGCGCACTGCCAGCCCCGCCCACGGCGAACCCGCAGGCCCCGAACCCCCCACACCCCAGCACAACCCCTGACAGCCCACCCCCAGAATGTCCGCCAGGCAACCAGGGGGGTAAGAGAAAAATAAATAAATAATATATATATATATATATACATATATATATATATATATATATATATATATATATATATATATATATATATATATATATATATATAAATAAATACATAAATAAATAAAATTAAAATTAGCAAATCAAGACCCCGACACACACACCCCGTCCCCAAATGTACTGTTGATGAGTGTTGTTCTAAAGTGTAATTAAAAGGGAAAGAGAAGGAGCAAAGGTTGGCATTGTACCAGTTTCCCCTCCACTCCAACTCTAACCCAGGCCCTTATTGTCTAAATGCATAATGTTGAGTGAGCATAGGCATGGGGGCGAGAGTGATGTCATCCCACCACCCATAACCATAGTGCTCTCTCCATTCCCTAGATGTGACTTTTATGAGGATGTTTATGAATGAATGTCTAAAGTGTATATAAAATTGAGTCCCAGGTGTTCTGAACAACAGAGATGTAGAACCATTGCAGCACACCCGAGACTCAAATTCCCTACATGTATTAATTTAAGATGAAGAGGGCGGAGGTGCGTGGTGAGGGATGGGGAGAAAATATCTGCAGGAACAATGCTCCCACAGCGAGTCAGCTCCCCCGCTGACCCTGCGTACCCCCCCCCCCCAGTTCGCCAAGGTCCACCCAAGGAGCGAGGTAAAGGAAACACCTCTCCGACCGCCAGGCCATTGAGCCAAGACCAGAGAGGGACACGGCCCCGAGGGCCGCCAAAGCAGAACCAACAGCCCACACCCACCAGGGCCGCCACGACCCCTGCGAACCGCAGTCAGCCCGCCGTCCAAGAAGACACAAAATCCCACAAGGACGACACTACCAAGAGCGCCCGCCCAACCGCCGACAGAGCCAGGAAGCACTGAGAACAGGCCCCAACCAGGGCCCGCTCACCGGCCAAGCATAGTCCAAGACCATCATCAAGGACATCCACTTAGTCCCCACCCCAGAAGAAATACTACACCCACCCTTCATATTAATAACTTTCAGAACACATAACACATTAGACACCCAGGCTGGGTTTGCCCGCCCCCTCCCATTGGCCACCAGTCACGCCCCCAGACACCCAACCCCCCAGCACATGAACCCCAACCCACCAGCGAGCCGAGGGCCCCCGGCCAGAGCCGGGCACCAGAGCGCCAGCCAGCCCATAGCCCGGCGACCCGCCCGCCAGAGCCCAAGACCCCCGACCCCCACCAGGCCCAAGCCCGGGGACGACACGCCCCCAGAGTCCCAAGCCCCCGGCACCCGCCCCGAAACCACCCCAGCATAGCCGGGTCACCGACCGGCGACCCATGACCGCCGCCACCGACCACCCGTGGGCCCGCATGCCGCCCCTAGCAGACATCCCCCAGAACCCCCCCGGTCCTCCCCAGGTCGAAGACAGGGTCCTCCCCGCCCAAGCAGCCCCAACCCCCCGGCGCCCCAAACCCCAACCTCCCCCCACCAGCCCCAATGCCCCACAAGGCCAGATCCCAGACCCCCCACCCTCACTACGTAACGGAGCCGATCAAAGAATGCCAAATAGATTGATCCGATGTGTCGGCAGATGCTGTTTCAAGACTAATATGATCTAACAGAAGATTTTTATACTGATTAATGCTAAGATTATTTTTATTTTTCCAATTTACGAGTATGGTTTTCTTTGCGATGCATAAGGCAGTGAAAAGCATATAGGATGTATTTTTTTCTAGTATAACATCTTCAAAGATACCCAATAAGCAAACAGATGGAGAGAGTGGGATATTAAATTTCAAACATTTAGACAAGTCTTCACATACCTGTACCCAGAACCTCTGAACGGGTGGACAGAACCAGAGTGCGTGAATATAATCATCAGGTATATTACTTATGCACTGTGAGCAGTTGTTAGATGGTGTAAAGCCCATCTTAAACATCCGCTGACCTGTATAATGTACTCTATAGAGAACCTTATATTGTATTAATTGTAAATTGGAGATTCTAGTCAATTTAAAAGTATTTGAACATACTTGAGACCAAATTTTTTGTTCAAAGTTGATTGATAAATCTGACTCCCATTTTTCAACAGGTAGTGCTATCGAGTCATCGATTCTAGACAATTTTTTGTATATTTTAGATAATAATTTGGGTGGTTGAAAATTAATAAACTCTAACACACATGTTGGTGTTTCCAACAATGTTTTATTAAGCTTAAATTTCTTTTTTACAATTGACTTAATTTGTTGGTATTGTAGGAAATATTTATTATCAATGTCATATTGTATTATTAATTTATTAAATGGAATAAAGTCTATACCCTCAAATATGTGTTCCAGACATTCAATACCTTTCATTCTCCAACCTGGGAAATTTAACATATTATTTTCTTGTTGAATGTCAGGATTGTTCCAGAGAGGTGTATGTCTACATGGGAGTAGTGAAGACTTTGTCATTTTCAGATACTCCCACCATGCTGTCAGAGATGAGCTAATATTGATGCTCTTAAAGCAGACATGTCTTTTTAAATCTGTACTGATAAATGGTAGATCTGAAATCCTAATATTATTACATAAAGTTTGTTCTATATCTATCCAAGTTTCATCTAGTGCATTCGGTTTTAACCACTTTGATAACCTGTTGGCTAAATAGTAGTAATAAAAGTTTGGAAGTTCTAATCCTCAATCTTTAGATTTCTGTAATGTTTTTAAACTAATACGTGGAGTTTTATTTTTCCAAAGGAATTTAGATATAGAAGAGTCCAGGGACTTAAACCATTCAGTTGAAGGTTTATTTGGAATCATTGAGAATAAATAATTTATTCTCGGCAGCACCATCATTTTTACTGAGGCAACTCTTCCCATAAGTGATATGGGTAGAGATCTCCATCTAGTAAGATCGTCTTCAATTTTCTTTAATAGTGGGATATGATTTAATTTTATTAAATCCTCCAATTTAGGAGAGATATTAACACCTAAATATTTAATGTTACCTGATTGTAGTCTTTCATTAAGAGAATTATTAAACACGCAATTTATTGGAAGAACTGTAGATTTTGTCCAGTTTATAGAATAATCAGAAACTTTTGAAAATGAGTTTATTAATTTAATAACATTTGATATTGAGTTTCCTGAGTTCTCAAGAAAAAGCAAAACATCGTCAGCATAAAGACTAATTTTATGTTCTATATTTCTACCCTTTATGCCTTTAATATCAGCACTTTGCCTTATTGCTGCTGTAAAGGATTATGAGGAGGTCAATATTAATACTGACCTCTTTACCTTAATTAATTTACTTATTCAGATTGAATAGTAAATTCACGGATTCTTTTCTTTTTCAGTTTATCCAATATTTCTGTGATCTTTATGATGGATACATAAACAGAGCTATAGAGTGACAATGGACACGTTAACTTAGCTTGATATGTCAAAGAGACACTATCATTTATTTAAAATGAATCAACTAAATTAACACCATTACACTTGATTGACAGGATTTCACTTTCTTTCAAATTAATACGTCAGCACACTTAAATTTAACACAACAGACTTCAATATTGGATGTTAACATATTTAGTCTGTGGGCTCTTCAGCTTAAAATAGTTTCCAGCTTAGATTGAGAGGGAAAAGAATAGGAGGAAAGATTTAAGAAGAATTGGGAGGTTAAGAGAGGAAGTTTATCTTGCATTTATGAAACCAGATGACACTCTTCCGTACGCGTCCAGCTAAGATATCATCACACCTCCAGCAAGCAAACAGCGGCTCCTTTACCTTAAGACGTCCGCCTTGGTTCTGGCAAAGAGCTGTGGTCAGCTTTGGACTGACGAGTCGTCGGTCCCGCAAGTCCAAGCTGGACTCCAGACGTGTTTACCTTGTCGGTGTCAGTGATACTCGCTTTCGTCGGCAGAAGTCGTGGCAATCGTGGTTTTTGGCTCAAGATAATTTATTCCAGGAAGGAATAACAAAGTTTGAGCTTACGCTCATTCGAAGTGGACTCATAACAGCAAGTTATCAGTCCCAGCTGGATGACGAAGGTCGTTAGCTCTTGACCAAGCGTACCACAGCCCTTTTGGAAGGTTCACATCTCTTTCGAAGCTCCCAGCAAACTCTGAAGCGTTTCCGCCCAGTTAGAACTTAAAAAGAGACTTAGAGAGGAGTTCACTTGCCTTATCAGACCCAAGGTTACAGCCAGCAGCAGAGAGAGATTTGTTTAGGAAAAGACACAGCAAGCTGGAGCCCTTTCATGAAAAACAACGGATTACTGTCTTCTGACTTTCTAAACAAAACCGTCCGGTCTCTGTGACCCGAGACTTCACCTTTAACACAGCAGTGAACACAGTAATACTCTTACAGAATAACACAGCTTAAAAGCACACATCATGAAAATGACAAAAGTTATTCTTTTGATCACATCAGCCTAAAATCAAAGATAGAAATAGTCTCTTTTGGTGACTATATTTATCAGATTACAGCTAAATGAATGATCTTGTAGTAAATGTCTTGCTTTACTGAGAGGTCAGTAAAGGTCATCTCTGGAACAGTTCAAAAACCTTAGTTTGACCCTGGGTAGGTCCACTACATCTCCCCCCTTTTGGAAGCCATCGCCAGTCCTTGGGGATGGGGTCCAACACGAAAGGAAACCTTGAACTGTCTTTGATCTTGAAGTAATCCAGCAAGTGGAAGAGAAAAATCAAAAATTATAATCCCATAAAGTTTTTGGAACTTCCATACTGTTCGGAGGTAATCCCATTGCGAAAAGCTTCTAATCCTTTGGAAAACAAAGTCTGTTAACCCTTGGAAAACAAAGTCTTATAATCCACAGCGGTAATTCCACAGCAGTAATTCCACAACGGGTAGTTTTGTTGATTGATCAGCAACAATTGTTTTCATAATCAGCATGTAGAGGGGATCCCTCGATTGACGCAGAGGAGGCGACCCTTGGATGGAGGTTGAAGACCAAGCGTTGGAGCTGCAGGTCCCCACATCGAAGGTTGTTGGCTGGTTGGTTTCCAGTCAGTGCCACTCTGGTTCTATGTGTCATGCAATTATGTGGTTTTTTAGGTGGGCTTATGATTGGGATTTTACATTAGCTACCTATATGCACCTGGTATGTAAGCTATCATGGTTTAGATCAGCTACAATTACCAATTAAGGGGTGGATCAATTCTGTAAAATTAGATATAGGGATCTGTACCTATAAAATTTTGGAGGGCTTCTGTAACGAAGGCCTCTAATTCCAAACTATTCCTCCATTCATTACTTAGTTTAGGTTAAACTAAAATAAAAATGAAATATAGTTTGATCTAAATGTCTGTTGTCTTTTAGACGAACGACGTAGGATTTGGTATTCCTAATAAATTTTGAAGTCTATGGCGAGACTCATCAAAATGAATAGATAATCTAGAATAGAAACGATCGAATCGGTTCAATTTAGAAATTGTGAGACCAGTGTAGTTTATGGTACCTTGAGTAGCTTTAAACTACATTGACTCTTCGACGATTGAGATTTAACAAAACGAACTGCATGTTGGCATAGTTAAATCCATATCATTCATTAACCAATGTTAATACAAAACCTTTTTGGCTGGGAGTGTTCAGAACCAAACAATATCTCAACTAATGACAACAGTAATGACTAAACAACAAGGAAACAACGTTTCACTGCTTCGACACACTCTTGTCGTCAGATTCCAAAGTGCAACACACAAGAAAACAGGTCTCAACTTTATGACCGAGGTCAAATTAAATCTCGTGGATTTAAACGGTTGTTAAGGTTAGTTTTTTGTTGTGGGTTTTAGGCTTAGCGTTTCTAAGTTCAAATTGGACAATGCGACTTATAGGGTGGGAAATATGGTAGTTTAAACCTGATTAGTTTATTTACTAACTTGTGTTTGGACGACCTTATTATCCCATGAAGTCGGTGTGTTTGTGAGATCTTTGTCTTTTGTGGAGTCATTGAACGCCTTGTAAGGTTTGATCTGATTTCGATGTACCCATTTAGCAATTGGCTCTTTGCGGCCTTTGCTGATTTTGATTTCGTAGACGACTGAGGACACTTTGTCTGTTATCAGATGAGGTCCAGTCCACCTGGGCATTAGTTTGCGGGCGAGAGTTCCGGTCTCGGACCCTCCTTTCCCGGTTGCTGGGGCGAACGTATAGTACCAGACTCTGTCTCCCACTTGGAGTTCATTGTGAGAGGCCTTTTGGTCGTAGTACGCCTTACGTCCTTCAGCAGATTTTTCCAGGTTTTTCTGGGCGAAAGCAAAAGTGTTTCTGAGGTGTACATTCAAATCTTTCATGTATTGTTGTGTGGTGTAGGCTGTCGCCATGGCGGCGTCGCCTGGTTGGTACAACAGGTGTAGAGGGAGAGTCATTTGTCGACCGGTCATCATCTCGAAGGGAGAGATGCCAGTTGATGTGTGTGGAGTGGCTCTTATGGCCATGAGGACCAGAGGGAGTTTCACGTCCCAGTCCTTGTGGTTTGCAGCCACGTATTTCTTCAAAATACTCACCACAGTTCTGTTTGCTCTCTCTACTTGGCCTGAAGCCTGTGGGTGGTAGCCGACATGAAAGTTGGCCTTGACGCCTAGCGTCTTCCACAGTTCTTTCATCACTTCACCTGTGAAGTGTGTACCTTGGTCTGAGTTCACCCGAAGGGGAAGTCCAAACCTTGAGATATATCCATCCATCCATCCATTTTCTTCTGCTTATCCGGGGTCGGGTCGCGGGGGTAGCAGCCTAAGTAGGGAGGCCCAGACTTCCCTCTCCCCAGCCACTTGGAGCAGCTCCTCTGGGGGAATCCCAAGGCGTTCCCAGGCCAGCCGAGAAACATAGTCCCTCCAGCGTATCCTGGGTCTTCCTCTGGGTCTCCTCCCGGTGGGACATGCCCGGAACACCTCACCAGGGAGGCGTCCAGGAGGCATCCTAACCAGATGCCCGAGCCACCTCAACTGGCTCCTCTCGATGTGGAGAAGCAGCGGCTCTACTCCGAGTCCCTCCCGGATGACTGAGCTTCTCACCCTATCTCTAAGGGAGAGTCCAGCCACCCTGCGGAGAAAACTCATTTCAGCCGCTTGTATCCGAGATCTTGTTCTTTCGGTCATAACCCAAAGCTCATGACCATAGATGAGGGTGGGAACGTAGATCGATCGGTAAATTGAGAGCTTTGCCTTTTGACTCAGCTCTCTCTTCACCACGACAGACCGGTACAGCGCCCGCTTCACTGCGGACGCTGCACCTATCCGCCTATCGATCTCACGCTCCAGTTTTCCCTCATTCGTGAACAAGATCCCGAGATACTTAAACTCCTCCACTTGGGGCAGGACCTCCTCCCCGACCCGGAGAGGGCACGCTACCCTTTTCCGGCTCAAGACCATGGCCTCGGATTTGGAGGAACTGATCCTCATCCCGGCCGCATCACATTCAGCTGCAAACCGCTCCAGCGAAAGCTGTAGATCACGAGCTGATGAAGCCAATAGGACCACATCATCTGCAAAAAACAGAGAAGCGATTCTAAGGCCACCAAAACGGATCCTCTCAACACCTTGGCTGCGCCTAGAAATTCTGTCCATAAAAGTTATAAACAGAATCGGTGACAAAGGGCACCTTGAGAATATATGATTCATTAACAACATAGCAGTGGTTTGTGCTGTGTCGTTAGGAGCTGGTAGGCATTCTACCCATTTGGTGAATGCACAGGTTACCGTGAGAAAATATTTATTTCCTCTAGAGCTCTTAGTGAGTGGTCCAACCCAGTCGATCTGGAGGTCAGACCATGGGAATGCAATGCCTCTGCTTTGCAGTGGTGCTCTGTGAAGTGGTCTGGTTGGCTGAAACTGGCCACAGACCACGCACCCTTCAATGTAGTCCTTGACATCCTTTTTCATTCCAGGCCAATAGGCAATTTGTTTTAATGCCGTCAGCGTGGCTTTATCTCCTTTGTGTCCTGCGGACGGGAGATCATGGGCATGAACTAACATCACCCCCCTTTGGTCATGGGGAACCACGAACACAGGTGAGGACGTTGGTCCATGAGCGAAAGTTAGGATGCCCTTGATTAGTTTTAGCTGTTTGCGCAGCTGGTAAAGGACTTTAAGGTCTGGATCGGAATCCAGTTCGTCTTTAGACGGAGTGTTTTTCTCTGGATCAGTCAGGTACAGTATCATGGAGTTGATAGCAGGATCCGACTTCTGTAGTTGGATGATGTCTGGGTCAGTCAGTGCAGGTCGTACAGAGACTGCGTTGTCAGCAGGTCTGGTTGCGGCCTGTGCACGTGTGACTGCCATAACTCTGACTGAAGGTTGTGTTGGCAGAGTCTCGATTAACCAGGAGGGGTCGAAGGACCATAGAGGACCTTCGTCGGCTCCTTCTTTGGCTAAGGAATCTGCAATGTCATTGTAGTGCTTGTCATCGCCTGGGACTCTAGAATGCCCTGGAACTTTCTTCCAGTAGATCTGTAAGTCGTGTGATGTCACCAAGTGATCACACGCTATGAAAAGCTCTTTGTGTTTGACCACTTTTCTGTCGCTTGTTAGGAAACCGTTCTGTTTCCACACAGCGAGGTGACAAGCGAAACTCAAACGAGCATAGTTAGAGTCAGTGCAGATGACTAGCGTCTTGATGGAGCGTTCTACTACCATCTGGAGAGCTATTAGGATTCCTGCAATCTCAGCGTACTGAGAAGTCTGAGATCCTAATTTGTAGCTGAAAGTTATCTGCTCTTGGTCTTGGAGGAGGACCCCTCCAACACCTGCTCTGCAGATTTTGTCGCGGAGGAATGAAGATCCATCCACGTACAATGTTGTCATATCTTTGCAGATATTGTCATCAAAGAAGTGGTGATTCGGGTCTTCAGTTACTGGGGGTTTTACCTCAACCGGCGGCTGGGTGGCTGGTACATCTTGTGTACACTTCTGGCAGATTGCCAAGTCCGTCCCCAGATGAGACTTCTTGTTTTGACCATAACGTATGTCTAGGTTAAAACTTTGAAGCGCCATGAGCCACGTTGCAACACGTGAGTTTGTCACCACACCATCTCTGATGCGTTCACTGTTAAGAAAGGTCACTGGCTGGTGTTGTGTTTCCACAATGATTTTCTGTCCACCAATGTAGCTGGAGAAATGTTTAACTGCCCACACTGTGGTCAGTAAAGCTTTCTCACAGTCTGAGAATCTCAACTCGGGGCCTGCCATCGTTTTGCTGGCGTAGGCTACTACACGTTTGTCTCTGTCGTGTATCTGGTACAGACCTGCACTTATGCAATGAGCTGAGAAGCCCACTTCCAAGTAAAACTCTTTGTTGTAGTCTGGGTAGACTAAACAAGGGGCTGACTTGATCCTGTTTATAAGAGCGTCCATTGCCTGTTGCTGTTTGTCAGTCCAAACAAATGGTACGTCTTTTTTAAGGAGTTCAGTCAGTGGTTTCGCAAGGTCCGCATAGTTTTCGATGAATTGGTTCGAGTAGTTACACACGCCCAGAAAACTTTGTAGTTCTTTGAGATTGGTGGGGACTTTGAGATTGTCGAGGCCTTGGGTGCGAGTCAGCTGTGGTTGTACTCCGTCTGGACCTACAAGTAGGCCAACGTAGTCCACTTTGGTTCTGCACCATTGGCATTTTGACAGTGATATCTTAGCACCAGCAGTTGTTAGTTGATTCAGAACGTGGTCGATCTCAGCCAAATGTGAGTCCAGTGTTGGCTGCCTCAAAAGGACATCGTCCACGTAGATCAGTGTCCACGCTCGTGGGCGTCTGGACATGCTTTGTTCAAGAAGATGTTGAACTCTGCAGGTGAGTTAGCGTAGCCAAAGGGACACCTGTTAAAGGTGTATTGACGGCCACCAAAAGTGAAAGCTAGTTTGTACTGGTCCTCGGCGCGCACAGGGATGGTCCAAAAACCAGAGGCGACGTCGAGGGTCGAGAAGTACTTACCATTGGTGACCTTGGGCAGTTCCTGTTGGAGTTGCGTCATAGGCCATCTGGATAAGGGAACTTGTTTGTTTAGCTTTCGGTAGTCTATAGTGAGTCTCCACTTACCATTTGGTTTTAACACCGGCCATAAAGGCGCAGAGTAAGTGCTGTTACAGTATCGGATGATACCTTTTTCTAACAGGTCATTAATGATTTCTCTGATAGGTTGATGTGCTGCCAGAGGAATCTTGTACTGTCTGACAAATGCAGGGGGAGCATTAGGCGGGGTTGGGATGCTCACTGTGTGGAGCGTGGTCAACCCACAATCCATCGAGTCAGTCGAGAATGATTTCTCATATTTTAGAAGAACTTTGCGAAGTTTGTCCCTTTCTTCATCAGTTTTCAGGGCGTCGGCTTGGGCGACCACCTGGTCAATCTGTGAAGCAACTGAGAGGGGTTCTTGTTCTTTGGGGAGCTCCAGTGAGTCCCCTTCAGTGTCGTAAAACCTGTCAACAGGTAGTGCACTGTAAGTTTGGGGGCATAGACTGTCTCCTTTGTTGAAACCGAACCTGCGGACAGTGTCCTGGTCGGACTCAGTGGGGGAGAAAAGAGCTATGGCCTGTGTTGGTTTCGTGAACAAGACTTGCCCCGTGTGTTGATTTGGGATCAAGTTTTCTGGGAGTCCTCCCAGAAATGGAATGCTTAGCTCAAAATCATGAAAATCAGTAGAGATCAACCATCCTAGCTGTGTGTTTTTTGGGATCAGTACCTCTTCTGTGCTTGTGTTACACATAGCAACAGTCGTGGTTCTGCAGTCGAGGGTCACTTGGAATGTGGCCTCCATGGACAGTCCAATTTGAAAAACATAGGAGATGGTTGAAAGTATGCCTGTTTTGTGCTAATAGCTTGTCCTTTCATGATGTGACACATCACTGGCTTGTTCATAACCTGAGGTGGTACAGCAGTGTTATGGCTGTTAGCAATCTGGCAGACCTCTGGAATGGTCTGTCCAGCCTTAAGGTTCTCTGTGGTTAGCACAGGAGAGTCACTTGTGGCTGTGTCTAGTGACCACAGTACATTGTTGTTGATGTCCACTCGGACACCTAATCTTACCAAAATGTCGGAGCCTATGTAGGTTGCATGTGGTAGGTTCGGGACCACGAGGAACGGGTGATCCAGTTCTCGTTGGTTCCAGATTAGTTTCAGGTCAATGATCCCTATTGCGGTCATTACCTGTTTATCGTTGGGGTCTAACGAAAAGCGGAAAGCCTTTTTGATCATATCTAGACCCAACAGTTTCTTAACCAAGGTTCCATAGACAGCTTGGCTGATCGCTGATTTCTCCGTCCAAGGAGATAGAACAGCATCATCGGTGTGGGATCCTTGGATCTCAACACCTTTGACTACCCGTGGTAGGTAGTGTTCGGTGGGTGCTGACTGTTCCAGCTCGCAGAGGAGGCTCTCTTGTTGGGCCTTTTCTGCCTCACCTGTTGCTGAAGGTTCACTTACCGGGATTGTGCTCTCGTTGGAGGACCCCTTTGTGCCTTCCGCGGTACCTGCTGTTAAACAGTCAGTGTCACCTTGTGTAGGCATATCGATCGGCAGTGGTTGGCTCACTCTGGTCCACATTGTTTGATCGCCATAATCTATAATCGCGTCAAAGCGGTTTATAAAGTCTTGGCCAACCAAAAATGGGAATGAGTCAACGGTGGACACGTGTACCGGGTGGTATAGCGTCATTTCACCAATCTGCATATGAACCATGGCTATAGCTGTAAGGGTTGTACTCGTCTCTGAGAGTCCCTGCAGTACTACAGCACATTCTTTGAGGGGTATTTCCCTGTCAACCCCGCTAGCGGCTATCCTTAGCTCCTTCAACAGTGTGGGAGACATAATGGTTATGTCAGCCCCACCATCCAGGAGGGCCTCTTCTGTGAGGACCCCTTCTAAAGTGATTGACAGGTAAGCCTTCTTAGCGGGCCCCTTCCTGATAATGTTACACAGGAACCTATCAGGTTTTTTCCGACGTGTGTTACGTCTACCATTGTCTGTGTGAATTTCATTCACCTGTACTGGTAGTGCAGTCACACATGGGTCTGAGTGATCGGTCTGTGACGAGTCATTGTCTTTGGTGAGTGAGCTTACCCCCCCTTTTTCTGATGAGGGGCTCTCGGACTCTGTAACAATGATGTCATGGTTACAGTCAACGTCTTGTTGACTGTCTATACCCTGATTGTCAGCATCCTGACCATCAGTATCTTGGCGACTGTCAGCAATCGTGGCATTGCTGTTATTTGTGTGTTCTGAGTCACTATCAATGATAGTGCTACACATCACTCCAGGTTTGTTTTCCTTGTTTGTTTTTTTCAAACTTTCTAACAACCGACGTATGTTCTCCATCTCTTCTGAAGACAGAGGTTTAGGGCCTTTTTTCTGGAACTTCTGTGGGTTTTTCCTCGCCCCAGACTGTTCAGTTTGAGGTGCAGGAGCTGGCGCATTGCTCGGGGGTCCTCTCTGGGACCACTCTCTTTCATATGAGTCTCCTTGGGACCCATATTTCTTTTTCTTTTGGAATGCCCTCCTTTTTTGATGATGGGGTTCTTCCTCTTGATGCGGCCTGTACCACTTAGGGTCTCTGGACCCCTTTTGGTCTTTGTTCCAGCGGACACCTTCACTATGCGGTCTGTCAGGTTGGAAATTTTGCTTATTCTCGGCTTCCTTAAAAGAGTGAGCTGGCGCTCTTGCTCCTTCAAGGTCTAGCGATTGGTATTTGACCTTTTCACCAGGACACACCTCAAAGGGTGTCTTGTTTGGTGTGCGACCTGTAAAAACATCTATCGCGCACTCTCTTATGTCTTCGATGGACCTCCGTTTATAGTTTGCGCTGACATGTACTTTCTCTCTTATGTCAGGGCAAAGATTTTTGCTGAAGATATATTTAAACCCTATCTCTTCCTCCATCTCTGGCTCGCATCTGTCACCGAAATAGGCACGGAATATTCGGTCATAATATGACCTCGGGTGCTCATTCCTACCTTGCTTGATGTCGGTTGCCGCTATGATGCCATCGGGCCCCGTGCAAGGAGTATACTCCTTTATCAGCGCAGCACAGAGAAGACTGTAGTCATTCATTACTGCGTCTCGTTGACGCTTCATGAAAGCATGCACTGTCCTGTCCGAGGTTAACCTTACCAGACAGATTTTATCATCAACTGTAGCTTCTGGGAAGCGTTGAAGCTGGAAATCAAGGTCATCGAGATAGATCTTGGTTTCGTGTGAGCCCATTGGGCCAGGAGCGAAGGTTTGAATGCTTTTCGCCATATTCCGTAGTTCAGCCATTGATAGAGGTATTTGTGGGTTATTATCAGATCCACCCACCGGTGCATCCGGTGGGATTGTCGGTTTTAGAGGCCCTAAGGGACGGCGCGGTGGTGTTGGAGGGAGTAGTGCATCGGGCATGGGCGGGGGCGGTGGAGGAGGGAGTGGGTCATCAGGTATGGGAGGGGGCAGCGGAGGCGGTGTGTTCTCAAGGTGTTTACTCATGAGATCCAAACATTTTCTCTCTTCTTCAAAGAGTTTGTTCATTGCTGATGCACGCTCTATTCGACAACTGTTCAGTTGGACTTTTAACCCATCATTTTCACGTTGTAACATCATGTGCTGTTCTTGTGATTTTCTATAATCCTCTTGCAGCCTTGTGTACCGTAGTGATAATGATTCCAGGGTGTCCGTGCATTTTTCCAGCGCGTCTCGTGCCTCCCCACAATCCGTTTATCTTGCATTTATGAAACCAGATGACACTCTTCCGTACGCGTCCAGCTAAGATATCATCACACCTCCAGCAAGCAAACAGCGGCTCCTTTACCTTAAGACGTCCGCCTTGGTTCTGGCAAAGAGCTGTGGTCAGCTTTGGACTGACGAGTCGTCGGTCCCGCAAGTCCAAGCTGGACTCCAGACGTGTTTACCTTGTCGGTGTCAGTGATACTCGCTTTCGTCGGCAGAAGTCGTGGCAATCGTGGTTTTTGGCTCAAGATAATTTATTCCAGGAAGGAATAACAAAGTTTGAGCTTACGCTCATTCGAAGTGGACTCATAACAGCAAGTTATCAGTCCCAGCTGGATGACGAAGGTCGTTAGCTCTTGACCAAGCGTACCACAGCCCTTTGGGAAGGTTCACATCTCTTTCGAAGCTCCCAGCAAACTCTGAAGCGTTTCCGCCCAGTTAGAACTTAAAAAGAGACTTAGAGAGGAGTTCACTTGCCTTATCAGACCCAAGGTTACAGCCAGCAGCAGAGAGAGATTTGTTTAGGAAAAGACACAGCAAGCTGGAGCCCTTTCATGAAAAACAACGGATTACTGTCTTCTGACTTTCTAAACAAAACCGTCCGGTCTCTGTGACCCGAGACTTCACCTTTAACACAGCAGTGAACACAGTAATACTCTTACAGAATAACACAGCTTAAAAGCACACATCATGAAAATGACAAAAGTTATTCTTTTGATCACATCAGCCTAAAATCAAAGATAGAAATAGTCTCTTTTGGTGACTATATTTATCAGATTACAGCTAAATGAATGATCTTGTAGTAAATGTCTTGCTTTACTGAGAGGTCAGTAAAGGTCATCTCTGGAACAGTTCAAAAACCTTAGTTTGACCCTGGGTAGGTCCACTACATACAATTATGCCATACTTATTACTTTCACATACCTATAATATATCAAGAATAAATATGTCAGTTTTAGATTTTGTATAAAAGAGCAAAGTCAAAGTACCTCAAAATGCTTATTTCAGTTTGCTTATGACCTCTATTCAAAATTCACATTTCATGTTCAGTGTTACAAAGAAGTTAATATTTATTTGTTTGATGGCTGTTACTATTTTTCCCTGAAAAGGTGTTTACGAGATATATATATATATATGTGTGTGTGTGTGTGTGTGTATGTGTGTGTGTGTGTGTGTGTGTGTGTGTGTGTGTGTGTGTGTGTGTGTGTGTAATCATATATACACACACACTTTTGTTTAATCAATCAACATTTTCAATAGAAGTTATAGATAAGCAAACTGAAATTA
>JBBPBX010080505.1:0-16155 GCA_038048925.1 Garcialebias charrua | reverse complement strand
TACCGTCTCATTGGTCCCTTCGTGCTCATGATGGCTTCACAGCTGAGACTGAGCAGAACCGTGAATTCTTAGACGTTTTGTCTCACGTCCGTCCATTTCTTCTTCTTTAACAGAAAAACTACCACAACTCAGAGTTTGAGGTGCCGTGGTGTCTTCCTTGAATCCTTGAAGACGGTCCAGGTCTTCTGATGGAGATCCAGGGACCTGCAGCAGCGGTGCAGACGCTCCAACGCTCCCTTCTTCAGCTGCCAGTGGTCGTGTTGTGCTAAGCAGAGGCTTATTGGACTCGTTGCCTGGATGACAGTGCAGGCCAGCTGGTGGAAACACAAACCACCGGGCACCAGGCCACAGCCATCACTCATCCTCCCATTTCCCTGGCAAGTGATTTATGCTCGTTTGCACGTGAGATGATTATTACTTTCAGATTTATAACAAGTCAGGCTGCCTTCCTGTTTAATCGCAGTCTTGATGCTGATTCTCTCTGTGGTAGAAATTCTCTTTTGCAATGAATTGGGGGAAAAGACACAAGTTATTGGATGCTGCACTTACAAAGTTAAATCAAGCTGTAAAACATCAACAAACGTGGGTAAAGCCTTTGAGCGTCTGCTTTTCATACATTATAGCTGGGATGGCTTGAAGATACTACATTTTATCTTTTTAAGGGATATGAAAGGAACAACTTGGTCAGGAAAAAACTATGTTTAGATTTTTTTTAAAGTAAATTCTAGCTAATGCAAACTGCTTTAAAGGAAACAGAAAAGCTGTTAACTCAAACGCTCAACTGACTCTGCTGCATTCAAATCAAACCTTCATCAGCTTCATTAAGTCTTTGATCACAGCTCTAAACCTACATCAGACCGGAAGGAAAAATAGAAGCACACATATGTTTAAGAGTTAATAAAAATATATATATATCACATTAAGAATATCCAGTTCACAATAAATCAAAGCAACGTGCGGCCTGAAGACGCTGACTCAGTCAGAAACCTTTGAGCGGTCCTTGTTGACAGAAGAATGAAACTGAACTTTGTCTTTGGACGGCACCAACAGCTCCCTCTCTTTCTGCAGGTTCCTCATGATGATTATAAATGACATGTTACTGTTTTAACATGTGGATAAGCTGGTGAAGATTCTCAGTCGTCCAGGACATGATAAAATCAAAAAGGCGTTCAATACAAGATCAACTGGACTTTATTTGTTGCAGAAAACGTTTCGACTCCTATCCAGGAGGCTTTTTCAATTCAAAGAAACACTGTGAGAAGTTTGGAGTTATAACAGAACCACGCACCATCATATGTAAATTGCAAGCTGAGGTAACACATACATGTAAATTGACAGCTCACACCTTAACTCCAAACTTTTCACAGTGTTTCTTTGAATTGAAAAAGCCTCCTGGATAGGAGTCGAAACGTTTTCTGCAACAAATAAAGTCCAGTTGATCTTGTATTGAACGCCTTTTTGGTTTTAACATGTGGATAACTTTCTAAAAACAAGAAAACTTACTTGAAGTTGTGCACGGTGTAGTTCTTCAGAGCGACGCCATCGTATGTCAGAGGGAAGAAATGGCAGATTCCTGTTTCGGCCTTGTACGGATACTCTGACTGAGCCACCAACTTCACTTTGCTCTACAGAAAAATAGAAAAATGTGATCTATTTTATAAATCTGTTTTTTTTTAAAGATGCATACATTCATCCATTCTGGAGCCGGTGCCTGTTTCCAGCAGTCGTTGTGCACGAGGCACACGTGCACAATATCAGCAATTATGGATCAGCTTCAACAGCTGCTCAGAGCAATGCAGAACATTTTTAACATCCATAATAAAGATCAGAGCTCACTTGTGATCCAGCTTCATTAGAAAACAAGAAGTTCTGCCCAAAGAGCCACACACCTGTTTCAGCCATGACAGAGCCTGGGAGGGGGCGCCTCCGTCGCAGCCCTCGTTGTTGAAGGAGCAGTCGACAACCTGCTGCACGCTGAGCTGCTCCAGCTGCGAGCCGCCGATGGCACCGACCGACTGGACGGCACCGACCACACTAAACGCCCAGCAACTCCCACACTGAAAATCACAACCACACAAATACAGGGAAAGAAAAGTGGACTTAAACATGTTTCAAACCACATGAACGCTCCAAAGAGGTGGAAATAAATCAGATCACTGTACTATTACATGTGGAGTTCCTCAGGGATCGATACTTGGTCCGAAATTGTTCATTTTGTATGTTAACGATTTGGTTAAATCGCGTTCTTTTCGCTGATGACACAACTTTTTTTTTGTTCTGGAAATAATATTGAACAATTACTGGATTTATTGATGAAGGAGTTTGTTAAAATCCAAAACTGGTTTTAGACTTAACAAATTATCATTGCATTTGGAGAAAATGAACTATTTGATATTTAGTAATAAAAATAAATCAATTGATATTCCATTTTTTATCGAGGACTCAGTGATTCGCAGAGTCAATGAGGTAAAATGTTGGGGTGTTGTAATCTATCATGGAAACAATATATAAATTTGTTTAAAAAATATCTAAATCAATTGCAGTATTTTATAGTTAGATATCTACTAAACAATAAAGCATTGTATCTGTTGTATAATTCAATTACTGTGCCACATTTAATTTATTGTGTTAATGTATGGGGAAAAGCATGTAAAAGCAACACAATGTCTATTTTTATTTTGCAGAAAAAAAATGTAAGAGTTATAACAAGAAAACATTACTGTCACCCATCTAGTGAATTATTTAATCAGTTGAAATTGCTGAAATTCTATGATTTGGTGGATTATAACATTTTGTTACTTGTGTACAGTATAGAGCTCATAAAAATATACTACCGTTAAATATCCAAATGTATTTTGTAAAAAGATCAGGCTGCTACAATCTTAAAGGAAAATATGTATCTGTAAAACCGCAATTTAGAACTACCTGTAGTTTAAAAGGAAGAACTACCGTAATTCAGGGAGTAGGATTGTGGAATAACAGACATCAATTAAGGAAGCCAAATCAAGCCCTGTCTTTAAGAAACTGGTTAAAGTTGAATTGTTAAACAAATATACATTAATGTTTTTTTTGAGCATTATATATAATTGAAGGTTGAATTAGTTATTTACCGGTACGTGTTTTGTTATTATAGAACAATTTGTTTGAATTAGATAAATAAGGAGCAGATTTCATAAGATACTTTCTTCATCTGCTACCTTTCATTTTATATTTTATATATTTTTTAATTCATATATGTAAATTGTTGTATTTCGTTATTGTAAAATGAATAAAAAGTTTAAATAAATAAATTAATTAAATAAATAAATAAATCCTGTACCGTCACGTTTTTACCCTTAAACCAGTTTTACAGGCGAAAATTACACAGTTTTTGGATTATTTTAATAAATCAAAGCATCAAAGCTTTTAAAAGGATAACCTCCTGAAGACATTTTAATCAAGCAGTATTATTTTATACATGACTGAAGGAGCTCTGGCCAACTGCTCTCTGCTGCCATCTACTGGCAGAATCAAACCTTGACCTGATCTCTGCTTGAATTCATTCACTGGCTGTCACCGAACACACAAAACTGGGTGGTGCTCAAGCTCTGCAGCAAAAAGACAATTTATAATATTTAAAAAAAGTGCATTGTAAATTTTATAAAATAGATTTGACAGATAAAGATTGTTGTGCCGTCCTCAAACCAGCCTCTTTCCAGTGGGAAGTGGCATGACAAATGATATTATGGAGGAGTTTTCTCAGTTCAATATTTGTTCAGACAAATTAAACATCACTACATCATGTTCACTTCCTGAGCACACAACCTCATAAATGTGATGAACATCTGAGCTCTCTAAAGCACTTTTTTTTTTTTTTTTTATCAAAATGGTTGCATGGCTTAAAATCAATGAAGAAACCCAGTCCTGAGTGCCTGGACTGCAGATAAATGTGTGCAGAGCATACAAAATGTTAGAGCAAGCTCTGGAACACACTCAAGCTACAAATCAGGAGTCAGGAAAAGGACATTTTAAATGAGAAAACTAAATGTTGCTGTTTGTGTCTGCGTGCTGCCGTTTGTCTTTTGTCTGTCCTGAAAGCTGCTGTGGAGCTCAGCCCTGAAAGGTCCGACCTGAGGTAGGCGAGCAGCGACTGCGGTCGTTTGGATTCTCCCAGGAGCGTTAAACTTCCTGCTGTTCAACAGAATGAAATATATCCCACGTTATCATGCAGCATTCTCCTGTATAGGTTACGTCTCTCCCTTAGGATAAGAGCTTTAAAGTGAAAATATCATCCCCCGCAGCAAATTGACTTCCTAAAGAGATAAAGGACAGAGGGAGCAGAAAGTGAGCCCTCATAAAGAACATGCAACATCTCCATCTCACTAACCTTCTCCTGTTTGTGTCCCAGGACTATTCCGCTCGCCGGGCTCCGGTCTCAAAGGCTTGCTTTGTCGTCGTTTCATTACTTTGCCTTAATGACTCAACTCCCACACCACTCACTACAGTCTGAATGTTTGACTTTCATATGAACACGGAAAGACCAGCATTGATTGGCCGTGAAGAGGAAAGTCCACTTTGTTCTCATCATACATCTTAGTTTGAGGGTTATCACAGCTGGTGATCTCACTTTTCATTGTGTCTAAAAGCTGCTCATCTGTTGAAATGAGAAGCGTTCTCACAGTCACACAGACGCTGGACGTGTCCAAACAATAAAAAACTTAACTGTTGCTGGAACAGCAGATGTAAATTATGATTTGAGAGAGGTGAGTTCTGTTTTTCTGCCCCGTGATTAACGAACGTTAGAGCTGAGAAGTGACGAAGAACTTGTCAAGCAACAACCTCATCATCTTCACCGTTTCACTGGTGAGTACTGGAGTCTGGAGTGGTTTTAGAAGTATTGTCCATTCATTCAACCTTTATTTAAACAGATAAGTCACATTGAGCCTCGAAGACTCATTTACAAGTGAGATCTGTTGGACAGACAAAAAAAGTGGTGAAAAATTACACATAAGGTTCGGAGACAAAAAAAAATTCCTAACATATTTTTTTTACCTCTGAAGGTCAAAAAAATGCGGTAATGAAAAGAAATCTTGCACACAAGCACATAAAGACACTGACATTACGCAGAGGGCGGGGGAGGGGGACTCATGCTTCCATCTCCTCAAGACTGGACTGGAATGTCATCCAAGCACGTTCAAAAACTTCAGTACTGTATACCGGTAGTCCTCGGGTTACGACGTTTCGTGGTTATGTCACGCATCTCCCATTAAAAAAAAAAATATATATATACAGTATACATATATTTTGAAAAATGTATTTTGAAAAGCAGAGTTCCGGTTTTACTTCCGATTTGACGGCATAAGTAGCAGAGCTTGACGGCAGAAAACGCTCTGGACCGGAGGAGCAACGAGCTAACATGCTAACAAACCTTACTGTAAAGCTCTGGACCGCGCGAAGCAGCGGAAAAATACAGGCAGCTGCAGAGCTTGGAGGAACAACGAGCTAACATGCTAACAGATGGAGGAAGGCTTCACCAGCTCCCAGTAGGAAATTAACTCTTTTTTCCTTCATTATGACTCCAAATGTATGTTTTTTGATAATTATGTAGGGTACTGTGTTAGGATAGGCTAAGTGCTTGGTAAAATACAGTATTGTACGTATAAGGTGAAGTATGTATGTATGTTCCAACTTACGTCGAAATTCGCTTTACGACGGCGCATAGGAACGGAACTCCGTCGTAAGTCGAGGACTACCTGTATACAGATGAGTGCAGCCAGGACTGTGATGAAGCGAAGGAAACATGATCGCATCATTTCACCTCACATTGAATTCAAGGTTTCAATGCTCCACTGCCTTAAAGAACAGCTCAGACATCAACACGAGCCCTCCGCTCCACAAATTCCTACCAGCTCCGCCCGCCCTGGACAAAACTGTGCACCGTGGGTGACACCGTGGGTGACACACCGTGGGTGACACCGTGGGTGACACCGTGGGTGACACTGTGGGTGACACCGTGGGTGACACACCGTGGGTGAGAGGGCCTTGTGCTCTCGTTTGTGGAACAGTCTCCCTGACCATCTAGACTTCAGAAAGTTTTCAGAAAGGACTGAAGACCTTTTTTATTTGAAAAGTTTTATAGTGTTTAAATGTATTTTAACCCTGCTGTTTTTAATTTTTTTGTTCATTTTATTCTCTCTAGATGTTTTATTATATTGTAGCACTTTGAGAATGAAAAAAGTAAAGTGAGGTTCAAATTAAATTATTATTATTAGCTGATTAGCATCACAAAGTATTGGTACCTCATTTATTATGTTCTGTTATTTATTTTATGTTATTTATGTTCATCACGTTCTTGTTTTGAATATTTTACCTTGTTTATGGTACCTTGATTTACTGTTTTATAACACTTCTTTTTATTTTAATTGCATTTTATTGTTGTCTGTAGTTTATATGTTGTCTCTCTTGTAAATGAGTCCTCGTGACTCAGTGAGACTAACCTGGACAATAAAAGTTGAATTAATTTATTTATTTTTGCACTGGACTCACAGAACAACACCCAGAAACTGAGCACCAGCCATCCCACACGTTATGTGAACGTGACACGTGCGCCTATATGAAACCCTGACCTACATGCATGGATGTTTCCGCACTCGGGGAAGTGGGAAAGCAGACGGTGAGATAGTGAAGTGAAACCTGACTGTAGAAATTAGACGACGACTTCTCGTACATTGATTTCAATTTCCCGTCACAAATGACCTAAAAATGTCCGCTTCGTAATAAATCTTCAAACTAGTTTTTTGTGCTGGTGAGTCACATCAACTGCTTTTCACTTGCCAAGTAAGAAGTTAAGTCAAATCTTGAATTGAATTCCCCTCGGTACCGTCTCTGCAGCACATCCCCCACCCGGAGCGCAGCGAGTCAGACCGCTGACACTCGCGCTGAGCCGTGGAGCGCACTGCAGCTGCACAAATGCAAAGACGACGCGTAGATGTGGCAGGTGGTGGGATTCAGGAAAGTTTTGCTCGTCTTCCCTGATTTGAACCCGGTATAGACCGAATCCCTTTCACCTCAGCCACATTTAGAAGGCCAGCTGAAGAAAATATCACCATCTGTTGTAGAAATTCAACAGCACTGAAAAACAGCAAGGCAGAGCTAGTTTGAATTAAACTTTTGGCTCCAAACTTCAGATTTGTTTCTTTTATGTGTGTAAATTGAATTAAAACATTAGATATGTTGTAGCCCGGCTCAATGCACTGAAACAAACTCTTAAAATACTTTAAAACTATCTTGCTCCAGCTGTACTGGATGGAAAGCATCAGTGGCAGTTTACTGGACTGCAGTAATCTATATGTGAGGCCGACCTGTTCCAGGATTGTCTAAATGAATCCAGGGAGCAAAGGTTCCCCAGAAGAGCATTGAATTGTGATTAAATAATCCATGGCAGTAAGTTCATCTGACAGCAGCTTCAGTGATGTGGTTGATGACTATCTCATCTATATGCATTAACCTTACTGCTAATTGGTTCTGGACCGGCGCCACCACTCCCTTGTCCCTCCAGTCAAATTTGGCTGGGAGCCCCTTTATAGTGTGTCCAGAGAAGACAGGAGCTCTGCCGCCCACAGCTCGCAGGTAAATATCTGGAGGTAAAGACAGAAGTCAGAGTCAAGACTGAACAGGTAAACAGGTGCTGTGAATCTAGATTAAAAAAAAGAGCTTCAAAATGGTCAAAGATGAGAAAAAACAGACAACTTAAGCTTTTTTATTATTATTTTTCAATTTCCTATGAGCAAAAACAGTGCATGCAACTAATTCAGTTGTGCAAGAAGCCAGCACAACAACACAATTCATCTTACCCCTGAATTCCACCTGGGAGAGGTCAGAGAACTGGTTGATGCCATACCTGGCAGACTGCGCTGCTGTAGAGAATGAGTTCAGGTACACATGTCGCAGCGTGGCATTCTGCAGAAACACAAACAACACATCAGCTGTCGCGGTTAACTGGAACAGCAGCTGCAGCCATCACAACCAAGTGCTGATGCTAAACTCTGACAGCAGGTCAGGAAAAAATAAATGTATGTGGAAGATGCTAAAACATAAAGCAAAGCAGAATTATCTACTATATAAAATAATGTGTTTAATTTTACATGTTCGCCAACATTGTTTAGAAATCATAAGGATAATCACTATGATAGTGACATCACTGAGGTCTCCACCTACTGTATTAAAAAAAGGCCTAAATGTTCTTTACTATGAGCAGCTCGTGTTTTTTTTTTTTTGTATCAGAAAGAAAGTTTGATTTGCAGTTTTCAAAATGGCATTGATTTAAATTCCATGTTTAAGTAGCTTATTGTTTAATACAAAACATTCAGTATTTGATGGGACCACGTTGCCGAATGCTGAAAACATGATTGATCATTATCTTATCATGCAATGGCAAAAGATAAATGCTGCAGTAATGGTCATGTCTGTCTGTTACCAGTGTTAGCAAAATATCTCATGAACGACTGGACAGATAGAAATGATATGGGCGGGTGATGTGCATTCCTTCAGGGAGTAAGTGGTAAATATGAAATCCTAATGAGTAACCATTTTTAAATGACAGCTGAGCTCATGACAGTTGTGTGAATGTTTCTGAATCATGCTCACTGTTAAGATTCATTTATTAATTCACTTCTATTCAGTTCATTTCTATAGATCCAGGTCACAACAGAAGTCTTCTCAAAAACATGCACATACATAAAAAAGCCAATTAGTAAAAGTTCTCTATCTGAGGAAGCAGCAGATTGTGTTAAACTTTCACTTCAGCTCGTTCCTCAGTTTTTGTTCTATTTTAAAGATTCATAAATAAAATTGTTTGGCTCATTCAGGACGTTCATATTTAAAATATTTAGGTTTGCCGGCCATGTTTATCACATTGAAAATGCATGGAAGTGTCTTCTTCCCATCCTTTAAGGCCCTAATTACTGCTCACGTCAGCTGTTGTTCTGCTTCAGCTTCTTTATGCTAATTTAATCTGTTTATGTTTATTAAATTTGTTCATTTTTTTTACAAAAGAAACAATACAAGACAATCTCATAAATGATAATGTACAAAATATAAAAAAATGAAAGGTAGCAGAAAGAAGAATAAATCTTATTATATCTGCCCCTTTTTTCCAACAATCAGATTAAACAATAATAATCTTCAACCAACAGTACAAAATGACTAACTCTTTCTAATTTTCTAACTAATACAATACACATTACGCTATTTCATTTTTTTTAACACATTCGTTTTGATCATTTTCTTAAATGTAAACATTGACTTGGCATTTTTAACTACATTCTCCAAGCCATTCCATAATCTAATTCCCTGGATTGAGGTAGAACGTCCCTTCAAACTAGTTCTGAATTGTGGTTTTACAAACATCTCTGTCCCCTTAAGATTATAACAACTTTGTCTTTTAACAAAATGCATTTGGATATTTAAAGGTAATGCATTATTTTGAGCCCTATACATAACTGATAAAATATTATGTTCAGATTATTATTATTTTTTTGTATTTTTCTGCAAATGTTTTCGGTCATTTCTGCTTTTTGTGTCTAAAAAAAAAAACGTTTTATTCTCCTTTCAGTTTCTGTCTGCCAACCTCAGCTTTTTGACCGTTTTCAGATTTTCTGCTACTTCCGCTCCACCTTCAGCTGTTTCACAGGAAACAGGAAATGACGTCACTCTAGTTTTCCGTTTGTTTTTGTAATCAGATTACACAGCACAGAGCCTAAATGATAGTAAACATCAGAAGCTAATGTCAGTTCTTAACGACTTCTCTCTGCCTCCTTCGGATCATTTTACCTGAAAACAGCGAAGAAGCTCCTCGCTGCTAACTTCACGCAAACGGTGAAGCTTTTTCCTAAACGTCTGAAAATCTCCCGCAGAGCTGTTGTTTATGTCCGTGTGCGCGTTTTGACAGCACGCAGCTGCGGATAAAACGCCTGTGAACAACAACAAGGCCTCCATTAGTCGACCTGCCTGTGGAGAACACGCAGAAATAAATACAGGAAGCAGACATGTTTAATGTTCGCGGACAAGACCGTGGTCATGCGCATGCGCAGGAATCCAAAGGTGTTACCATGGAAACTGACAAACTTTTTTTACTTTTTTTTTAACCTCAAAATTTATTCATTTAAAAAAAAAACTATATAGCAAAGTAAGTTTATACAACACATAAATAAAATGAAGGGTAGCAGTAAGAAGAAAAAAATCTTATTTTATCTGCCCCCTCTTAATCAATCAAATCAAACAACAATTAACTTAACAAAAAAAAAATCACCATAATTATCAAACTACAAAGCAACACACATAACAGTATTTCGTTTATATTTTTGCAATAGTCCAGTTTTGATCATTATCTTAAATGTAATTGTTGTTTTTGCATTTTCTACTTCAGTCTCCAAACCATCCCACAATCCAATCCCTTGAATTGAGGTTGACCGACCCTTCAAACTGGTTCTATATTTTGGTTTAACAAATATTTCTATTCCCTTGAGATTATAACGACTTTTATTAACGAGGGTTGCATTAAAGTTAAAAAATGGATGTAAAGAAAAAGACACAATAACTCCTGAATTCATCACTGATGTTGTATCTAACTGGGATCTTTTTAAGTAATAAATATAGTTTTTTTTTAATATTTGTAGCTTTTATATCATTTACAGTTTTATCCCCATTCCTTTATATATTAGGTGGCAAATGGGATGTGTTCAAAACGACTTAAATCCGTTCCAGCCTATAAAAAACACATTTCTGTCATGATCTGGTTGAATATATGTTTTAAAAACCAGACTGATGTAGTTTTCGTGCTGCTGCGTGTGAGGGTGTTTGTGACTGAAACAGGTAAGTTTGACATTGAAACAACGTCTGTCCCCCCACATCCACGCACAGAGCACAAGAACAACAATATGTACTCGCAGGCACCGTGGCAGCTGCAGAACTTTTTTTCCAGCCTGCATTTTGTCCGGGCCGACCGGAGAGCAGTGGAAACACGAGCAGGCTCCTCTTGTGATCCAGACGCTGGTGTGACGCGTGCCGGAGGAAATGTCAGAACCGACGGTGGAACTCAGCAGCAAGCCTTTCGCAGTCCAGCTGTCCAGCGTTTACCTCAGCATCTTGGCTCTGTTCTGCTTCAAGCTCTTTGTGAAGATCTCCCTCAACTTGCTCACGTACTTCTACATCGTTCGGGGGAACCGTAAAGAAGCTGCTCGGATATCAGCAGAGTTCTACGATCATGGTCGACAGCACGGTGAGTGTTCAGAGACAGCTGCTTTTAAACACGTTGTTGTTGTTTACCAATCGTGTCAACGTGAAGCATGAGAGCGTCTTGGACTCACACACGTAGTGACCTTTGACCTCGGCTGGATAAGGTCAGATGCAAACATGCGCATGAAAGTGAACATGTATGTTGTTTACACACAGGATGAGTTATAAATACGGCCTCTGCTTCAGTCAGTGAAAAGCCGTGTGCTCTCATGAAAACATAAATACATCAAACACTTTTCATCATTTCCATTGATCAACCCTAACGTGTACATTCAGGTTTAAATGAAGGCCCAGCAGCTCTTTCTCTCTAATGTAATAATAGAAGAGTCATGATGTGTTTCTCAGCCCTCCCCACCCCCACCCTGCCCTACTTTCCATTCCCAGCCATGCAGTGCACCCGTCGCACCGCCAGCCACAGCAACACTCCACATTCTCAGGGACGAACGTTCAAAGACTGGTTGTGGGCCAAGGCAGACACGACAACAACATAATCTGTAGCCATCATTCAAAGGGAACGCTAATGAGCTAAAGTCTGGATATTAGTCACGCTCCTGTTCATGGGCTCTGATGTCTCCAGTCGTCTTTTTTGACGTCTATGTTTCAAATGAACGTCAGTCGTGGAAAATGTAGCTGCACGAGTACATCAATGTGACTTTCACAAGCATGTTGGCTGATTATTATCTATAATTTAGTTGACTTTTATCCATAATCTATGAATGAAATAGGGAAGGAAGATGATGACGACGAAAGTGTGTGGAATGCAGCTGTTATTCTGGACATTGATTCAGGTGTTAATAATAATAATACACTTTATTTGTATAGCACCTTCCTACAATGCCTTGCATTGACCAAGGTGCTTAACAGGACAGAAAATATAAAAACTGGTACAATAAATCGGTGAAAATAGAATAAAAACAACAGCAATAAAAGAAGGCAATGGAAATAAAAATGCTACATACTAAAATACCAAAGTAATAAAAGTTACACACTGAAAGCTTTTTTGAACAAGTGGGTCTTAGTCTGGTTTTGAACAGAGTCAGATCAGAGGTGGCACGCAGCTCAAGGGGGAGGGGTCAGGTCCTCTGGACAGTTTATTTTTGTTGAAATGTTTTATCCAAAGGACTTCTTCAGTCTGAGGAGCTGCAACAATCTCAGTTTTATAAATAGCACCTCCTCATGGTGGATCCACCAGTTTGTTGTTGACATCCAGAACCAGCTGCTCACATGATGGAGGACCATCAGCCTAACGACTGATTGTTAATGCTAGGCCTGTTGCAATAAACAATAAATCAATTAATCACATGATAAATGAAAATTATTGACCTCATTTTCATTTATCAGCTTTATTGTTTCTTCATGTCTAGCTCTTTCTTTTTTCATTCAACCGTTATTTAGGCAGGTTAATCGCAGTTAATCCAGGTTAATTTCTTCTGAAGACACCGGATGACAAAAGACTCAACTCCTGTGTTCTTCACTGACTCCTCCCTTTGTCTTTTCTCCTCAAAATCCATTTTAATGATCCAAAATCGTACTTTTGGATCATTAAAAGCAGCTAGCCTGAGAAGCTAAGCTACGAGCTAAGCTAACAGGCTGATGTCGTGAACAAACCTCTGTCTTGGTGAAGCTCCAAAATTCACGGTTGAAACGTGTGCTTTCAAGTAAAAGGTTGTTTTTCTCTGCAAGCTGAGAAGTTGTTTACTGATTTTTTTTATTTATTAAAAGCTTTATGTGACAAATGCTATGCTAACGAGCTCAAACCACACCAAGTGTCCGCCATTTTGAGAACTGAAAATCAGGAAGGAGAGACAGCCCGTGTCTCGTCAAGGGGCCTCCCTCCCATTTTTCTAAAAGAGACGGAGCTGCTGCTCGCTCCCTCACTATCCATCCTTCAGTTCTAACTGTCTTATACTGACATCCAGTGGCCAGAAAAGGTACCACACACACAAATTAACCAACATTTCTTCTTAAATTTGACAATAATTACTAATTATTTTCAAATTTCAAACAATATAATTTATAGCAATAAATTCTGAGACAATTAATTTCCCAGCAAAATGTATTATTCTGACAGGCCTAGTTACTGCCATGTTGGTCACTTGCTATTCACAGAGGGCTGAGTTATACTAGCAATAACAGCATTGTAAGGGGGGGACAATAGGATAATTAAAGAAGGTGATATTTACAAGACTGAGTTTTTTGCAGCTCCTCAGACTGAAGAAGTCTTTTGGATAAAAGATGAAATGTTTCAGTAAGAAGAATCTGTCCAGAGGACCTGAATTTAGTTTCTTAGATTATTTTATTATTGAGCAGCATCAGGAAATAGCTACAACTTTCCTTGCCTTTTTTAAATCAGGTTATTATGTAAATGTCTGCCATTACTGACTTCAAAGCATCAATAAAATTGCTGCTGTCTTTAAAAGCCGTGCTTGTGTTGGAGATTTGAAACGTGTTTGCAGTTCCTGTTCTGAGTCACAGAATCAAGGAAATGGTTCTAAAACCAGGAAGAATCTGGCACTAAATTGATTTTCCTGTCACAGGATCCTGGGCCGACCGCTCACCCCTCCACGAGGCTGCCAGTCAGGGCCGCCTCCTGGCCCTCAGGACCCTCATTGTACAGGTGAGGGGAGACCCTCCGAGGGTCATGTGTGTCTCCTTATCTGCACACGGAGTCTTTAGTTATCGCCTCTTGACCCGTAAAATGGTGCTCAGCACTGTTTGCCGATCCGCTGACTGATAAAGTGCAGTTCTTTATTTCTTAAGGGGAGATTCATGTCACAGATGATCATTTATTTGTTTTTCATAAATGTAAACTTACACTATGGTATAAGAAGTTTATCTCTTGCCTCGTCTATCCGTTACGGGCTGTGTACAAGGTGATCCACCTGGCAACATAAACCTGAGTGTTGTCACTGAAGTATATTTTAAAAGCGATCAAAGGTAAAAATGTTCGACTGAACTGTATCAAACGGTGCAGTCTGAACAGAACTCCTCCAACAGTTCTCAAGATACATTGATAAGTAATTCTGAAATATGGGTGTGCTCTCAATGTAAAGAAAGCACTTTTATTTAACTAATCTGAACATAAATACCAACCATTACATCAAAACTGTTGAGTTTATGGATTCCAGTCATTGTTCCTTAACCAGCTGATGTAGTAGATGGCAGCCATAACTTTAAAAACACTTCAACCACTGATACGAGAAGAGAATGTGCCGATTCTTTTTCTTACCTTGTGTTTTTTTATGACTACATGAGTAATGAGGCCCGCTGGCTGCCAGATGCTTTGGGACTGGAAAGTCACAGGTTTGATTCCCAGCTATGCCCATAAGTTGTGGTGTCCACAACTTTGAACAACTTGTCTTGTTTGAGCACGACATCCATTCCCCGTGTGCCTAAGTAGCTGCTCGCTGGTCCACCTGGATCAACTCACATGTGATGGGTCCAATTCAGAGGACATTTTTCATCATTCTATGAATGCATATATTCTTCTTCTTCTTTTGGCTTTTCTTTCTTCAGAGGTCTCCACAGTGAGTCCTCCATCTCTGTCCTCTGCATCCTCTGTCCTCACTCCAACTACCTCCATGTCCTCTCTAACTGCATCCATATATCTCCTCTTTGTCTTTTTCCTGCAGCTGCATTTCTAACATCCTTCTACCAATATACCCACTGTCCCTCCTCTGGACATGTCCAAACCACTGTCCCTCCTCTGGACATGTCCAAACCACTGTCCCTCCTCTGGACATGTCCAAACCACTGTCCCTCCTCTGGACATGTCCAAACCACTGTCCCTCCTCTGGACATGTCCAAACCACTGTCCCTCCTCTGGACATGTCCAAACCACTGTCCCTCCTCTGGACATGTCCAAACCACTGTCCCTCCTCTGGACATGTCCAAACCACTGTCCCTCCTCTGGACATGTCCAAACCACTGTCCCTCCTCTGGACATGTCCAAACCACTGTCCCTCCTCTGGACATGTCCAAACCACTGTCCCTCCTCTGGACATGTCCAAACCACTGTCCCTCCTCTGGACATGTCCAAACCACTGTCCCTCCTCTGGACATGTCCAAACCACTGTCCCTCCTCTGGACATGTCCAAACCACTGTCCCTCCTCTGGACATGTCCAAACCACTGTCCCTCCTCTGGACATGTCCAAACCACTGTCCCTCCTCTGGACATGTCCAAACCACTGTCCCTCCTCTGGACATGTCCAAACCATCTCAGTGTGTCCTCTCTAACTTTATCTCCCAGTTGTTCAACATGTGCTGTACCTCTGATGATCTCATTCCTGATCTTATCCATCCTTGTCTCTCCTAAGGAGAACCTCAACATCTTCATTTCTGACACTTCCAGTTCTGTCTCCTGTCTTTTTGTCCATGTCTCTGTCTCCAGACCATACAACATAGCTGGTCTCACCACTGTCTTGTAAACTTTTCCTTTGACCTTTGCTGACACCTTTTTGTCACAAATCACTCCTGAAACTTTTCTCCATCACTCCATCCTGCCTGGACTCTCTTCTTCACCTCTTTACCACATTCCCCATTTTCCTGGACAGTGGACCCCAAGTACTTGAAGTCCTGCACCTTTGTGACCTCTGCTCCTTGTAGCCTCACTGTTCCACCTCCTCCCTCTCATTCACACACATGTACTCTGTCTTACTACGGCTGACTTTCATTCCTCTTCTTTCAAGTGCATACCTCCACCTCTCCAAGTTCTCTTCCACCTGTTCTCACCACAGATTTTGATTTGATTTGATGTTTATTCATTCATTTTAAAAGAACAATACAAGACAGTTTCATCAGATACAAGAATACAAGTAGGATAAAATGAAAGGAGCAGAAAGAAGATGAAATCTTATTATATCTGCCCCTTATTTCACAGT
>JBBPBX010080503.1:1251-16155 GCA_038048925.1 Garcialebias charrua | reverse complement strand
CTTACACAGTGGATTTGAAAGATGCATATTTCCATGACAGCATCCTGAGTAACCACAGAAAATTCCTATGCTTTGCGTTCGAGAACGCCTCGTTCGAATTTTAGGCCCTCCCTTTCGGGCTCTCGACCACGCCCTGGGTATTCACAAAATGCCTTGTCATCCAGCATTTTGTCATCCGGGTCATCCGGGTCCTGGACTATCTGGAATATCTGCTCATTTTAGGGGACTCCAGGGAGCAGGCAAGATCTCACACAGCTCAAGTCATGTCATACCTACAGGCTCTAGGCTTTGTGATAAACTGAGAGAGAAGTTGCTTGACCCCATCCCAGGTCACTGTTTTCCTGGGACTGGAGATAGTCTCCATCCTACACAGAGCGAGGCTCTCAGAGAAACGGGTCTCAGACCTCCAACTCTGCTTGGCGCTTTTTCAGCTGAACAAAACTGTATCTCTCAGACTTTGTCAGCGATTACTAGGCCTCATGGCGGCAGCTATTGTCTCTATCCCTCTGGCTCTATTACACATGCGTCATTTTCAGATGTGGCTCCACAGGTAGCAGCAGCTCGCCCCCCTGCAACAAAGGAGGGGTATGAAATTCAGCTCAGACTACATGAAAGCCCTGCAGCCATAGAGAAACCCTGCGGTGTTCACCACAGGTGTCTCACTGGGCAGAGTGTTTTCTCGGGTCCTGGTCACGACAGATGCTTCAAAGTCGGGGTGGGGGGGCCTTTGCCGGAACCAGCACGCACGGGTGTCTGATCCCAGCAGGAAGCCCGGCTCCACATAAATTATTTGGAACTTTCAGCTGTGTTCCTCTCGCTGAAACACTTCCACAGAAGAGGCCTGATCACACACCAGCATGTTCTGATAAGATCAGACAACAGGTGTACAGTAGCCTACATCAACAGGGAGGGAGGACACGCTCCCCACCCCTCCTGAGGCTGACACAGGCACTGCTCGAATGGTGCAGCTCACGGATTCTGTCTCGCAATGCGACTCATGTGCCAGGGGAGCTGAACTACGGGGCGGACGCACTCTCGAGGGGTGCCCTCCTCCCCGCTGAGTGGCGCCTGCACCCACGCATCGTGGACCAGATCTGGGCACGGTACAGGAAAGCAGACGTAGATCTCTTCGCCTGCAAAGAAAACACTCATTGTGTCCTGTTTCACTCAATACAGGACATGAACGCACCGTTGGGGATGGATGTGTTCGCGTACATTTGGCTAGTGGGGAAACAATATTACGCCTTCCCCCTGTTCATCTGATCCAGGCGACGCTGGAGCGTGTCCGTAGGGGGGCTCTCTCACTAATCCTGGTGGCCTCCAGGTGGCCAAAGAAAGCCTGGTTTGCAGAAGTGATCTCACTCCTAGCAGGAACACTGTGGCAGCTGCCCCTACACAGGGACCTGCTGACTCAGGCCCACGGGCAGGTTTGGCACCCACGCCCAACCCTATGGCAGCTATGGGCCTGGTCGCTGAGAGGGACTGGCTGATGGCTTCTGGCTTGCCAAGTAATGTGGTGAACACAATACAGGGAGCACGGACAGGGTCTACACAGACACTTTACGCACGAAAGTGGCATATTTTTTAGATCTGGTGCCTAGAAAGGAATTTAACTCCTTATTCCTGTGACCTAGCTCAGCTTCTCACTTTTCTTCAAGACCTGCTGAAGAAGGGCCACACCTTTTCCACCATAAAAGTCTTCCTGTCCGCCATCTCGGCCTACCACGAGGGGTGGGGAGGCAAATCACCTGGTGCCCACCCTCTCATGATACGGTTCATGAAGGGCGTGCTGAGAAAAAGGCCTTCAAGCAAAGCTTTGGCCCCCAGTGGGACCTGTCTCTTGTGCTGGACGCACTCTGTGATCCACCATTCGAGCTTCTTCAGAGCATTAAGATCGATTTATTGTCTTATAAGACAGCATTACTCTTAGCTCTGTGCTCAGCTAAGCGTGTGAGTGACCTCCACGCAATATCTGTACATCCAATGTGCACCTAGTTTGCACAGGATGGGTCAAAGGTCACCTTGCGTCCAAACCCCGCATATGTGCCAAAGGTCCCGACTTTATCTTACAAAAGTCTGGGCTTTGAGCTGTCAGCTTTTCCTCCTCCTCCTGTTCTAAATGAAGAACAGAGGCGTCTGAACGCGCTCTGCCCTGTTAGGGCCTTGAGTGTTTACATGGAGAGAACTGGCAGTTGGCGAAAAACAAACCAGTTGTTCATATGTTTTGCTAAACCTGCCGTTGGCAGGGCCCTGTCGAAGTAGCGTCTCTCCCACTGGGTGACGGAGGCCATTTCTAGGGCATACAGCAGTAAAGGTCAGCAGGTACCCAGCGGGGTACATGCTCACTCAACTCGAGGCCTAGCCACTTCCTGGGCCTTATTTAGGAGTGTTTCAGTAGCAGATATCTGTACAGCTGCAAACTGGTCATCTCCAAACACGTTAGTGAAACATTACAGCCTTGACGTCACTGTACGTGACGTAACACAAGCTGTTCTCTCTACCACAGGGATTTGAACGGCTAACGCCTGTGGCTTAAGGCTAAATGTTCGCATAAGCATGCACTTCCGGGGCGTGATTGTATGTTCCCATGTTATCTGTTGCACCGCAGTGGACTGACTGAAAGGGAACTGAAGGTTATGCACCATAACCAATGTTCCCTGAAGGAAGGGAACAAGATGCAACACATTTTGGCCCCTCCTGTGTCCAAGCTCGGTGAAGTGTGTGTAGAGGTCGAACATGGGCAGTCACAGTCTTTTATGCCAGAAGGGCGGGGCCTCCTGGCTGACGCCGATTTTTTGCCTTAAAAGGCGTGATTGTATTGCTTCAGGTGAACCGCGCGGGGACACAATTCCCATGTTAACTGTTGCACCTTGTTCCCTTCATTCAGGGAATATTGGTTATGGTGCATAACCTCCAGTTTCACATGTGGAGTTGGACAACAACGAGCAGGGACAGAGTCGGACTCGGAACGGAGCCCTACTCGAGCCTGACTTACTTGATGGAACCGTCAAGTAAGGGGGAGGAGGGGGAGCCTGACAGAAGCATAGTGTTTACAAATGTAGTTAAAAGTAGATGTTTAAGAACCCGTTAAAATAGGTTACACCAAAACGTAGGAAATCGCATCTACTTTATTAAAAATATTCAGGGAGAGGAACCCCACTCCCCCCGCCGCCAGCCCGGCTGCCAAGCCCTGGCCGCCGTCATCATACAAATGTGCAACTTGCGTATGTGACCAAACTCCTGGGGCCTCATGTATCAACGGTGCATACGCACAAAAACCTTGCGTACGCCATTTTCCACGCAAAACTCCGTATCAAAACAGAACTGAACGTGGAAATGTGCGCAGCCCCACGCCAACTCCAGGGCTTGCGTATGCACGTTTCTGTGGTTTTGGTTCCATTGGCGACACTTAGAGGTGATTCTGAGTAACTGTTCATGATGTGAAAATCATTATTGTTCACACCAAACACACATGATTAACAATTATTACATCCACATGGACGCAATTAGAATATAACCTGCAAAAAATATAAAAAACAGAAAGACTGAATAGTTTTGCACAGCTTAAATTCTTGTTTTTTGTTTATTTTTAGCTGTTTTAGCAGTTGAAGAACGTGATGCATGATGGGACAAGACGACATTCCTCTGGTGCAGGGCATATTTAAATGAATTTGCATATTTATATGGAGGCGTGTCAAAGGCGGAGTCGGCCACTCTCTCATGTGCGCTCAATTCCACGTTGATTGTGATGTACAAAAGCAATGTGCGTGGATTCCGGCGTACGCACAGTTTGATACATCTGGATTTTTTTGTGCGTACGCCGTTTTCTGGATTTGACCGTACGTCACGTTTCAGTAAGAAGTCCACGCAAGTCTTTGTACATGAGGCCCCTGGTCTGAGAGAAAGAGCGTACTTCCGCGGGAGTGTGCTCAGCCTGAGACTCACAGAGAGACTGACTGTGATTTAGTTATTTTAAGTAAACAATAATAATACTAAAATACAAATTTTTATGCCCCAGATTCCTGCTTTAATTCCTGTTTAAATGCTATTTCTCTGTCTTGCAGAGTAATACATCAGAGTGTGACATAGATCATCTGGTTGATAAATTTACAACTTCTTTGCAAACTTCACTCAATAAAACTGCTCCTCTGAAAAAGAAAGTAATCACTCAGAGGAGACTGGCTCCTTGGTTCAATTCTGAGTTACGCACAAGTATCTAGAAAGCTGGAAAGAAAATGGGGCTCCAATTACATTGAATAATTTTATTTATCTTGGAGAGAAAGTCTGCTAACATAAAAAAGCACTTCGTAAAGCTAGAACTTTATATTATTCATCTTTAATTGATGAGCATAAAAATTACACCAGGATCCTTTTCAGTACCAATCCTATCTTTGTTGAACCATGTATCCCTACAACTATAAGCAGTTCCTGAGATTCTTTATAAATAAAGTTATTTTAATTAGGGGAAAAAATTCAAACCATCCTTCCTACTTTCACCTCTGGTTCTGGGTCAGATGAGACAACTTTAAAAATATCACTAGAACCTGATTTGTGTTTGGACTATTTTCATCCTGTTGAGCAATCTGAATTGTCAAAAATAATAGCTTCATCCAAACCATCTATATTTCTGCTAGATCCCATCCCAACCCGACTGTTTAAAGAGGTTTTTCCCTTAATTGATATCCACATTTTGGATCTGCTTAATTTGTCTCTAATGAATGGTTACGTACCACAGCATTTTAAGATTGCTGTAATTAAACCTTTACTTTAGAAACATAACCTTATCTAAGGAATCCTAGCCAATTATAAAAATATCTAATATAACTTTTAAAAAAATCTAGAGAAAATAGTTACAATCTACGGAAGCGTAGTGCTGCCACCTGGTGAAAATATTTTTTGGGGCTTATCACGTAATGGAGTGATACGTATCACGTTAATATGTGATACGTATCACCCAATTACGTGATAATATCACGTTATTACGTGATACACATCACTTTATTACGTGATAAGTATAGATGTCCATCCACATGGTATCAGCACCATTACCCATAATGCAAGTTCGCCCATACGCTTGTTTTTGCCTGCACAATGGCTAATTTACAGAATTTCATCAAGTTTTACTTCATGCTTGGTCTAAAACATGGAGAGATACTGATGATGCTTCGCACTGTGGATGACATCATCATCAGTATGTGCACTCTGAGAAGAATCCTGAGCAGAATGGGACAGTTCATTATTATTTAAATGTGAAACCTCAACACATCAAAAGTAATGTTAAATGATTTAGAATAGTTTATGTTTTCACATTTTTCATGTAGAAATAATCTAACAGGGAGTACCTGTATGTTTTTTTGTTGTTAATCTGTTTACGCATGTTTAAGCTGTCGAAAGACTTAATGTTTATGGGTGAACGTGTCTGTACAGTCTCTGCTATAAGTGCCCAACAAAAATAGGAAATTTTAGGAAAACTGTTAAAAAAATTTCAATGCAAACTTGAAAATGTGAGTAAGTCTTACAGTTCATGATAAAAGTGAATAACCTATGGAAAGTCTTTAAAGCATATGGTTTTTTTTAAATTATAAACAGTATTTTGTTCCTTTTTTACAATGGCATGTTGTTTCCACAGAGTGCAGTAGTTTTGTATAGGATGACATTTGTCAGTGATATTTTATGGCTATGTTAAGAATTTTTTTGGAAAAAAAGTTAAATGCAAACTTGACAAAGTGTGTAAGTTTTCACAAACAAATGCAGTATTGATATTCCTGTAGTTAGTCTGCATTTTAGAACGTCACGTTGACATGAATGTGCTGCTCTAGATGGTAGAGTGATGAAAATTCAATAAAATGAAGACATTTTTCAACTGTTTGCTGTATTATTTTCTTTAGACACAGTCTGAAACTGGACTGTCACATCAACAGCATGGTTAAGTCCTCGTTCTTTCATCTGAGGCGCCTGTCAAAAATCAAGCCCCTCCTTTCTAGACGCCACTTAGAGACAGTAATCCACGCTTTTATTACTTCACGCCTGGATTATTGTAACTCTCTTCTGATTGGAGTAAATAAGGCCTCGCTTTCTCGGTTGCAGCTGGTACAAAATGCTGCTGCACGATTTTTGACTGGTACAGGCAGACGTGAGCACATCACTCCAGTTTTAATGTCCCTTCATTGGCTTCCTGTCCAGTTTCGAATCCATTTTAAAGTTTTATTGTTTGTTTTTAAGTCTTTGAACGGTTTTAGTCCCTCTTATCTGTCTGAACTGCTTCAACTTTATGTGCCATCACGTGCTCTTAGATCCGCTGACCAGATGCTTTTAGCAGTCCCGAAAACCTTTTATAAGACCAGAGGAGACAGAGCATTTTCAGCTCTGGCTCCTAAATTGTGGAACGAGCTGCCACTGAAGGTCAGGCAGGCCCCATCAATATCTGTTTTTAAAACTCGTTTAAAAACACATATGTTTTCATTGGCTTTTAAACCAGAATGAGTTCACATCTCTGTTTTAATGTTGTATTATTTTACTTGTGATGTTCTGATATTTATATGATTGAGATTGATTGTTTTTATTGTTTTGTGCTTGTTTTTATTCTTGTACAGCACTTCGGACGGCTGCTGCTGTATTTTTAAGTGCTTTATAAATAAACTGGTATGGTATGGTATGATTAAGATGCACACTTAAACAGTTTAAAGTTCTCCACTTTCTTGACCAAGAGTTTGATACTACAAAGTTTTGAAAGTGTCAACCTTTTCATTCAGAAAACTAGCATTCCCATGTACTTGATTTGTCTTGGTTAATTTACTCCTGAATAAATTTCTGATAAAATGACTCTAACTCCCATGTTTATCCCCAAAATTACATTTCTTCATTCAGGTCCTTTAATTATTGGGTATATTCTACATTTCTCTACTAATATCTCTAAGATATGCATTAAAGACAGAGATCCAAACTTCACTCAAAATAAGCTTAATGTGGTTTTTCGCAGTTTCATGAAAACTAAACACGAGCGGTTCCTCCCCCCACATTTTTTCAAACATCTGCATTTTCTATGAAACGCCATCAGGTTGTAGCTCTGTTAGCTTGCTCCCTTTAAACCCCCCAAAATGCCCATTAATGTGATCAACGAACACTGACTGCAGTTTGTGTTTCTCTTTAGAAACCATTAACCCAATTCTTTGAGTAAGCAGTCCAGATTAAAACACTGCCTTTTTTAACAAAAATGTTTGTGGTAGTTACAGAGAGTCATTCACAACACCCACTCTGAGCATTGCATCCTTTTTATGTGCATGAAATTACTTGTAGATATTTTTCTAGTTCGACCAAAACGGCTGCAACTCAGTCCGTTCTCAACCTAAGATCATAGTTAGTCCAAAACTCTGCATGCAGGGTGAACTTATGTATCTTATTTAAATTAATTCTAGGTCTTAAACTATTTATAGTGAAATGACTGATGTCAGTCTTTAGTTTAAATAATAGTGTGAATATGAATACAATCATCATTGTCTTGATGGAAGATAAAACTCGATCACAGTCTCAGGTCTCTTGAAGACTCAAACAGGTTTTATTCCTTAATGTTCCAGTATTTGGCACCATCCATCTTTCCATCAATTCTGAGCATCTTCCATGCCCATGCTTAAGAAAAGCAGGCCCAAACCATGATGCTGCCACTACCATGTTTGACAGTGGATGGTGTGTTCAGGGTGATGAGCTGTGTTGCTTTAAAGCCAAACTGATAGTTTTGAATTGTGGACAAACAGTTCTGATTTTGGATTCAGGTGACCAGAGCAACGTCTTCCACATGCTTGGTGTGTCTCCCTGGTGGCTTGTGACAAACTTGAAACAACATTTTCTTAAGGATATATTTGAGAAATAGCTTTCTTCTTGACACTCTTCAATAAAGGCCAGATTTGTGCTGTGTACGACTGATAGCTGTCATATGGACAGACTCTCCCAGGCAACTCTTTTGTTTTTTTACATATTACAGTACACTAACATGTTTCATTGCTCCATATTATTTCAAATTAGATATTTATCATTGTTTATTAAACTCTGAAAGCTGTGTTATGTTACTTTGTTTATATTCTCTCCTAAAATGCGGTTAGATGTGCCTTTTTGTTTATTTTTAACTATTGAACTGTCCCATTCTGCTCAGGATTCTTCTCAGAGTGCGCATACTGATGATGATGTCATCCACAGTGCGAAGCATCATCAGTATCTCTCCATGTTTTAGACCAAGCATGAAGTAAAACTTGATGAAATTCTGTAAATTAGCCATTGTGCAGGCAAAAACAAGCGTATGGGCAAACTTGCATTATGGGTAATGGTGCTGACACCATGTGGATGGACATCTATACTTATCACGTAATAACGTGATATTATCACGTAATAACATGATAATATCACGTTATTACGTGATACGTATCACGTAATAACGTGATACGTAACGTGATTACGTATCACGTAATAATGTGCCTGTCTCCGCGAAAGGTGTAGGGTCTGTTCACAGACGCCTCTAGGTCTGTCTTCTGGAGACAGGTCCTGAGGCACCCTGCTGGGGCATATTGAATAGGCTGGCACCCCATGAGGTGTGAGGGAGGGGGATGTGCCACCCCTTTATGATAGCTGACAAGCCAGGGAGGCCCGTACTGTTGATGTTATTTGTGTTGGTGTGTTTTTTTTTGATCGTCAATAAAACAGGGATGTGCTATTTTATGCGTTTTATTCGTGCTTACGTGCAACAACATACATGATTTGATGTCACTCACAGCAGGGAGAACATGGTTTGTGCATGCAACAGAGTTATCAGCCATTTGTACTTTGCTACAAATAAAGTCTGAACAAGGTGCGAAAACTCCCGTTACCGCGTGGAAGGGAGGTCGTCTGAAATGTAAACGTGGGCCTGGTCCATCAGGCATGTTTTTGACGAGTGTCCCGGCTCGCCGAGGAGGTCCTATGCCTGCTCGCTTGGCGTGGGACAAACCTATTTTTGCTCCATGCGTGCTCGGAGCGAGGTTGGTTCGGCGGGGGTCTCTGCCGAGGCTCTTCCTCGTATGCTGTCCGCTTCTGCGGTGGCTTACGCGTCGTCGAGCGGTGCCGCGGCTATGTAGGTCTGCCTCCAGCAGGCTCTCTGGGGTGGTGGTGGTGGGGGGGGGGTGAAACTCCGACGAGGAATGCCCACCCTGAGGGCTTCAGCCTGCATGCGCCTTTGTTCCAGCTTGGTCTGGATTCGCTCCAAAGTCTGGCCAAAAAGTCCCTCCGTTTCTATCGAGTGGTGGAGAAATAGCACCTTTTGTCCCTCCGGTAAATCCGTCAACATCATCCAAAGGTGGCGGATCGCGATGACCACTTCCGCCATACCTCTGCCCTGCGCTACAGCAGCTGTCCCCATCATACGGAGAACGAAGTCTGTAGCTTTGCGGGCTTCGTCCAGTAATTCGGTAGCAGCTTGCTTATCCGAGGTTTCCTGCAGTTGTTGGAGTTTTTCTGCGAGGTAAGCCTGCATCATCGCGGATGCGTTCATGGCGTGCGCCGCAAGTCCTTGAGCTCTGTAGCACTTCTCGAGAAGCGACGCTGAGGCTCTGCAAGCTTTGCTGGGGAGAGTCGGTTTTGTTCCTGATGATTTGGGAGCTAGGTGGGATGCTAGTGTGTCCTCAATCTGAGGCACGTTGGCTATTCCCACCTGATCCATGCCTTCCATGTCGAGGAATTGTGAGAGAGGAAGGAGCATGGGTGCTCGTGGCTGAGGCCAGGTGCGGGTTTGTTCCGTGAGGAAGTCTGGGAACACGGGCATCCTTTGCCTCGTTGCAGCCTGCTGTTTTGAATAAAAATAATTCCCCGCCAGCCTCGTGACCTGTTGGCGAGGCGGGGGTTCCGGCCAAGGGATGTTCAGCGCGTCCGCTGCTCTGTGGCATATGGTAAATGGTAAATGGAGCTTATTTATATAGCGCTTTCCAGCCCCCTATGAGGAGCCCCAAAGCGCTTTACAATACCAGCCATCCACCCATTCATACACCGGTAGTGGTAGCCTGCCTTTCTTGGCCCATCCAGACCTACCGGGAGCAACTCGGGGTTAAGTGTCTTGCCCAGGGACACAACGACACATGGTGAGCGGATGTGGGATTCGAACCTAGGTCGTCAGTCTAGCATAGGTCGAACAGGGCCGGAATGGAGAAGTCCGTTTCAGGGAGCGCAGGTATCGGGGTCCTAGGGAGGTCCTCTCCCGGATCCTCGATTTTGAGTTCTGGTTCCTCCGCTGAAAATTCGCCCGAGGCTGAGATGGAGATCTCGTCTTCATTCATCATGCCTCTGGTGTCGAACTCGACTGTTAGGTCCACCATGGGAGCAAGCGGGTCAGGGCTGTCGCCCCATTCGACGCGCGTGCTGTCGTGTAGAGCCATGTGTTCGAGCTCTGGGGTTGGAGTGAGTCTCCGTGGTGTCTGGGTCCTGTGGACCAGCTGAGCTTCCCATGGCCTTAGCCACGAGGTCCACCCGATGCCGCAGCACTGCATCCAGCATCTGGCTGCAGTGTGGGCAAGAATCGGGCGCGTCCAGAGCTTGTCTTGCATGAAATATACCCAGGCAGACTGGACAGGCCTCATGGGTGTCCGTCGCTGCGAGGTAAAATCCACAGCCGCTGGGACAGACGCGCGAGGTTGGGCTCGCCGTCCCGCTGGTTTTCCTTTGAAGTTTTGTCTTTCGCTTTCCCTTCTCCGGAGGCATGTCCGAGATAAGGCGAGCGAGACCTTCCAGAATCCTTTTTCTTCGTTGTTCAAGTGTCTCCTCCGTCGTGTCGCTTTCGCTGGCTAGCCCGCTAGGTATGTTTAGCCGGGGTAGCGGTTGTGGCGTAGTTATAACGCCGTTGAGCGAAGCAACCTGTAGAGAGAGGAGAGAAAAAGGCTTTGAGGTTATAGAAATGTGCTGGACTAGCTTTCGCTAGTAAATGGTAAATGGAGCTTTCGCTAGTCCAGCAGTACGCAGGGAAAAATTCTCTGTGCGCTCTGTGCAAGGAGCGAGCTCACCTCAAGTTGAGCGATGGAGCAGCAGAGAAGTCCTGCGAAGAGAGGTAGTTCAGGTTTTGTGAGGTGAAGGGCAAAAAGAGACAGTTGGAGGGGCGTCAGTCGCCTAAGTACCTAAAGGGCGGTACCTCTGGCGCGGGGTGACGCCCCCTGCCGTAAAAGGTGTGAATGTATTCCTTCAGGTAATCGCGCGGGGGCGCAATTCCCATAGCAAGTATGTTGCACCGAGAGACCGAACTGAAAGGGAACAGAAGTTTTAATCATTGGACCGGAGGTTCAGAAAGAAAATACAATTCAGAAATTACTAACTTTGTTTTTAAAACGTTCCAAAAAAGTAAGAAGCCTGGGGGTTCTTTCTGACTCTGAGCTTACTTTTATTCCTCATATAAAACCCAGTGCAGCGCTCAGTACAGGTCAGCTGTTCTGTTCCATCCAGCTGCTCTCCAAGGTTGCTGCTTGTAGGTGTGGTGGACTTGTGTGGACCTGGTCATGGTTTTCTATTATTTACACATCCATTCATTATCTTTACTAGCTTCTTCCTTCTCAGGTCATGGGGGTCATTACTGGCGCCCATAGCTAGCTATCACTGTGCAAGAGGCGGGGGACACCCTGGACAGGTCTCCAGTCCATCACAGGGACGCATAGAGACAAACAATAATTCACTCTCTCACTCACACCTAGAGACAATTTAGAGTCATCAATCAGTCTAACATGCATGTTTTTGATCTGTGGGAGGAAACCGGAGTACCTGGAGAAAACCCACACATGCACGGAGAGAACATGCAAACTCCACCCAGAAAGGTCCCTGGCTGGGATTTGAACTAGTGACCTGTTCACTTAGTCAGCTGCTCTACCAACTGCGCCACCGTTCCACTTTTGTATTATTTATAGTCTTTCCTTTATGATAAACTTAATACAGTAGATGTTCCACTTAAAAAAAAGTGGGTCAATAAAGCTTTTTCTGATCAACTTTTAAACGTGTAAACATTTTTTTCAATAAAAATGTTTTTGTCCTAACAGCCAAAGCAGAAATTGATTAACGTATTGTGATATCTATAATATATTATAAGCTGTTTATATATACTTATAATTATTGTACATGTTATTTTATGTCTTTCTTAAATTGTTTAATAACTGTTATTACATAAATTAGACGTCATTACTGTTCAAATGAGTGAATTGACAGTCTTCATTATGTTGTCAGTTATCTTATAAACAGCAAGTTTTTGAATATATTTATCAACATTTAATTGAAAGCTTTAAAGCTGTAAGTTATTCTAAATAAAGTATTGCGTGTGCTTTATATGGGATAGACGTGCACATTGTTACAGATCGACTCTGACCTTGCTGTTCCCCAGGAGTTTATACTTTCATGACCTTTCAACATTCTTGCATGTAGTTGAAGGAATATGTGAGATATAAATAAAATATTCTACTTCTCGCCTAACCACAACACAAAGCACATTTCCCCCAAACGGAAATGTCGGTTTAATTTAACAGATGAGTTCACACTGACTTGGAGAATGAAATGAAAATTAAACATTCATCACTGTGTTCACCAGGTGACTAAACTAAACTGAAATGAGTGCCCAGTAGTTTTCTCCACAAACCCCCAACTAAGATTTTGTCTCTTTGAAGAGATTCACTCATGCTGTCATGAGATTTACAGCAAAACCTTGTTGTTCTTTTAAAATACATATAAAACCATAAAGGACAAGTCGCTAAACATCTGACATGAATCCAAACCCAATAATAAAGTCAAGGTGCACTTCACGGTACAAAAACATCTTCCACAGAGAGGGGTGCCACACGTTTATCATTTTATTGTCATGTCACATGGTGATCCATACTTGCCCCAACATTCAAATACAGAGCACTGAATGCAAACAACTTTATTTTTTATGAACAGTTTCTCTTACAGTTTACCTTTTAATACATTTCTTTATTCTTTTTTATTTTTTAGAAACTGACTGTAATTACCATGTGCCATAATAATGTAAAGTAAATTGTAAAACAATGGGACACATCTGCATCAGAATCCATGGCTGAATCTCAGTTTCCCACTTGGGAAGGGAATTATAAAGAGTTTGGATTTTTTTTTTTTAAATGTGAAGTGGCTGATTTTACAACATCCTCATGTAAAAACTTCTTTATATACACATGAAGGAAATGAAAGAAGGATGAAGACTCAGAGGGTTACCTTGTTAGACAATAAAAAGAAAAACTGTTAGCTTTCAGGCCAGCCTCTCATGCCTCACAGCAGCTTGGGAAGGATGCACATGCCACAAACACGAGCAGGTTTTGTACAGTGGAGCGAGGGCGATGCCTTGTAGTAAACTGGATACTGCTGCCTGTCTGCAGGGCGCAGTGTGGGTCCGCAGGCCGGCTGTTGTACGCATGAGGACACATGTCTGTGCTTTATGCAAAAGGCAGACAGCTCCATGGCTTTGATCTATTTTAGTAAAAAAGTCAGTGGTCGGCCTCATGAAATCACTTGAATGGTAGTCTTGATTGACATTAAGCTGAATGTCCATACAACATACATTTTCTCACTTTTATTTTTACATATGTGTCGATCCAGTGCTGAAGTAAAATGTGGAGATTCTTAAATCTTTCATGTCTCTGTAAAGCAAAACTGGAAAAAGTAAAGAAGAAAGACTAAAAAACAACGTTCTTACTTGGTTTGGGTCACCCTGGCTCTGCCTGGACTTTTTTTTATCTTCTTAATGTTATTTTTAGTGAAACAGAGCTGAAGGTAGCTCAGACTGACCATGAACATCCAAGAAGGAGACGGCTGTCGCTGATAAACTACCTAAAAACATGTTCTTTCAAAAATACAGAACACACAAAAAACAAAACACATTTATATTATTTGTAAGAGCAGGAACACATGTACTTTTCATCTCCAAAGCCAGAAATCTGACGTTTTTGGCTGCGATGGCATCGTCACTGACACACAATCACAACCTGAGTCGTTTGCAATAGAAACACTTCAAACATCTTTTAGAGGAATCAGTCAGACATTTGAAGCAGGTGTTGATGGAAAAGTTCTGAACAAGCATCGCCTTATCTGTCCACATCTGTGGGAACATGCTGAGCTGGAGCCAGCTGAGGGCATGGATCAGGGGTCTGCAACCTTTACGATCAAAAGTGACTTTTTAACGTCTTTGTTCACTAAATGAAGTGTTCAGAGCCACAACAACCTGCTACAACTGTGATCATCAACTGGCGGCCCATGGGCCACTTTAGGTTTGTTGGAGGGGGCGGTTGTGGCCACCATAGGGATGACATTATAAAGCTAAAAATATCTAACGATTTTGAACATTTATTGATATTTTTACAACTTAAGACAAATGAAAGGACCAGATTCTTCTTAGCGGGGAGGTAGGATAGTTTAATTAATGAAAACTATGAACGATGCACACCTATGTAATTATTTTAATTGTGAAAAACAATAATTAAGTATAGAAATAAAGCATAACATTAAAGTGAGTATGTTTAACTCCTTGTACTAGTCCCAGTAAAAAAGTCCCTTTATCCAGACTTGCTCTATCGCGGCTTTTCAAAATAAAATTGGAAATGACATGCTGATTGATAGATGAGCCGCACGATCGGCATGGGATTTTTATAATAATAATAATAATAAAAAAAAACATTACAATTATTTAGCACCTGCTGCAAAATTATGCAATGCAGAGCTGCAGAAAAAGCTTCCTCCTGCAGCTGATCAGTTGTTCAGCTGCAGAGCGGAGAAGTGGGCGTGGCCAAGAGCGCTTGCAGTTGGTTGAGAACAGTGAGGCAGAGAGAAATCCTGACATTCTGTACTCTTTTAGAACATTTAGAGTTTAGAAACATTGTTTAGAATATTGAAAGAGTGTGGGAAGGGTTTAAAACA
>JBBPBX010080502.1:0-16155 GCA_038048925.1 Garcialebias charrua | reverse complement strand
GCTAGTAATTAATCCATATGAAGCCATCCTGGTCACCAGTCTTCGTCCAGCTCTCGGCAGCTAACCTAAGATGGCGTCCGCCGGTGTTCTACATTAATTTGTGACCGGAGACCCCAGTGACTGAACCTTAAATAGCGTCCGGTGTTCTACATTAATTTGTGACCGTGTAAACTGAAGACCTACTTCCTGTTTCCCAAAATTGCTCAAAAATTGCTCAAAAATGATCAGAAATGATCTTTTTTATCATAATTATTATTTATAAAGCCTTTAAAACAACCAGAGCTGCAACAAAGTGATGTACACATGAAATTAAGAACATTTAAACACAAAAAAAAAAAAAAAAAAAAAATTTTTTTTTTTTTTTAATTCATATTTTTATTAAATATGATATGTTCGTAAGTCCCGTGGTTCGCAGGTCGATGGGGTCGTAGGTCGGGGGTTACCTGTACTGTAGGGTGTTTAGTTTTGTAAATTTTTAAAGTATATTTTAACATGTGTATATTTTAACACATTAAAATATATTTTAAAAATGTACAAAACTAAACCACCCTACAGTATTTTTACAGTTAAAATAAAAGTTTATCAAATAAAGTCAAATGTTAAAAGTAATTGTGGTTCCCTTTAATAATAAGTTATTGTTTATCACTCGTGAAACCTAGAGACATATTTTAAGGATATGTTTGATGTGAGAGTGATTACACTGATGATAGAATGGTATAACATTGGAGTAATTTCTGTTTTTTTTTTTTTTTTTTTTTTTTCAGTCTACACCAAGGCAAAGTTCCCTGACACCACCATGCAAGATGTGCGAAGAGTCATAAGAAAAAAAATGCAACAACATAAACTATGCCAAACAACTACCGGTGAAGTTTTTTTTTCTTATCCCCCCCAAAGATGTGAAGATGCCTTCTGAAAAGGAAAGACTTCAGTTTCCAGTTGGAGACACTATTTTTGCTTTGTTTAAGCAAATGCACACATTTTTACATTGTGTTCTGGACTTTATGTTTACACCTTGAAATGCAAATGTGCACCTTTTCCTTTCAATTTTTAAAACTGGGAAGGGATTCATTTTAAACGCTGCTGTTTTGTAAACTGTTTTTGAGCTGCACCTTAATTTTATATAAAAATATTGAAGTTCTCAGGCCTTGTTTTATGACTTTGTAAACACATCTCTCAGAATACTTTAGAAAATAATTTTTAGCATATAAATAGTATTGTGCAAGTATTGTTAAGCAAACTTACAGGTGTAACCTAACAATTACAATGACAACATGGTATTAGTTTTAGAAATTCAAAAATTTAACTTAAATGATAAACTAAACTGTAAACTAGAAGTAAATAACAAGTGCATTGAGAGTATATGAAAAAGTATACTAGTGGTATACTTTAAGTATACTTCAATAAACTAAAATATGAACTTGAAGTACACTATAAGTACATTGGAAGTCTAATTTAAAGTGTACTACTAGTATACTTTAAATGTGCTATGTTTAACTTTCTGTAGAGCACAGAACTTAGAAATATTTTCAACAGGCAAAGCATTCTGATCCCTCCCCCTCAGAGCCATATATGGCTCTGCCCCCCTTGCTCTGCTGAAATTCAAATTCAAGCTCTGTTTTTATTGGCTGATTCAAATTCAAGCTCTGTTTTTATTGGCTGGTTACAAACTCTGTTTTTATTGGCTGGTTAACGGCGGGTCACTCTGTGTTTTTAGTGTTTTTATAAATGCTGATAGAGAAGCAAGGGGACTATAGTTTTTTTCAGAGATTACTTTGTCTAACACCAGTCTGTCAGTAGATAGTGACAGAGTGAAGAAATATGTTAAAAATATATTGTTAGAAAAGTTACAGACTGCACTACAAAGTTACATAGTGCAGCTTTAAAGGTACTATCTGCGATTTCTGTATGACCAAAACACTTAGAAAAATTTTCAACAAGGAAAAGCATTCTGCTCCCTCCCCCTCAGAGCTCTGAGGGGGGAGCTACAGTCCGTTCTCCGCTGAACTTGAGATCTGCTCCGCCCCCAGCTGCAGTCTCTTGGAGACGCTGCGATATTCTGTGTTTATATGTTACTAAAACCTTCTAAAAAATAAAAAATAAAACCATGGGGCGCTAGTCCAGAACACCAGGAAATCTTCAGAGCCTCTGGCAGCCACGTTGAACCCTACTTTTATTCACTCGTGACAATTTCACTTCCTCATTCATTGCAGTCGGCAGAGGAAGCGGTACAGAGCGGTGGATGAAGCGATTATTTGACTTTTGAAAAAAGAAAAAAAAAAAGTCCTGATCAGGGATTAAGAAGGGGAATTTAATACATTTGTAAACAGTCCTGCATCGCTTTCCAATCCTTTGAACGAGAACGTGCGCGGCGCTGGGACAGGTGGGGGCGTGGGTTGGGGCGTGAGAAGCTCTGTTGAGGACAACTGGAACGCAGCTCTTTATTGGCTGATTAAAAACTCTGTTTTTATTGGCTGGAAAATGGCGTGTCACCTTTTCTTTTTAGAAATGCTTATTTACCACCTGGAGAAGCAAGGGGACAATATTTTTTTTTATTTTTTTTTCAGAGATTACCTGGCTAACATCAGTCTGTCAGGAGGTAGTGACAGAGTGAAGAAATATGTTTATAAAATAAGCTACATACTGAAGCTTTAAGTATACTTCAATAAACTAAAATATGAACTTGAAGTACACTATAAGTACATTGGAAGTCTAATTAAAAGTGTACTACTAGTATACTTTAAGTAAACTTAAAATGGACCAATTTAGTCCCAAAAAAGTATATTGTAAGTAAACTGCGAGTATACTTAAAAAAGTCAAAGTCAAGTCAAAGTCAACTTTATTGTCAGAACTGCAATATGTACAGGACATACACAGGATTGAAATTGCGTTTCTCTCAGTCCCTCGGTGCAACAGTAACCATTTAAACACTAAAACACTGAAACATTTAATAAACATAAGCATAAAATAGTAAAAGTGTAACACTGTCCTGAGTTTTTGCATAGTAGTATAAAAGTATGAAAATTTACACCAACACTAAAACACTAAACATTTAATGAACATAAGCATAAAATGAAATAATAAAAGTGTAATACTGTCCTGAGTTTTTGCATAGTAGTATAAAAAATAAAAAAGTATATCTATAAAATAAACTGAAGGTTCTAGCATTGACATTTGCAAAGAGTGGCAAAGCAGCATATGAGTAATGTCCATCCATCCATCCATCCATCCATTTTCTTCCGCTTATCCGGGGTCGGGTCGCGGGGGTAGCAGCCTAAGTAGGGAGGCCCAGACTTCCCTCTCCCCAGCCACTTGGAGCAGCTCCTCTGGGGGAATCCCAAGGCGTTCCCAGGCCAGCCGAGAAACATAGTCCCTCCAGCGTATCCTGGGTCTTCCTCTGGGTCTCCTCCCGGTGGGACATGCCCGGAACACCTCACCAGGGAGGCGTCCAGGAGGCATCCTAACCAGATGCCCGAGCCACCTCAACTGGCTCCTCTCGATGTGGAGAAGCAGCGGCTCTACTCCGAGTCCCTCCCGGATGACTGAGCTTCTCACCCTATCTCTAAGGGAGAGTCCAGACACCCTGCGGAGAAAACTCATTTCAGCCGCTTGTATCCGAGATCTTGTTCTTTCGGTCATAACCCAAAGCTCATGACCATAGATGAGGGTGGGAACGTAGATCGATCGGTAAATTGAGAGCTTTGCCTTTTGACTCAGCTCTCTCTTCACCACGACAGACCGGTACAGCGCCCGCTTCACTGCGGACGCTGCACCTATCCGCCTATCGATCTCACGCTCCAGTTTTCCCTCATTCGTGAACAAGATCCCGAGATACTTAAACTCCTCCACTTGGGTAAGGACCTCCTCCCCGACCCGGAGAGGGCACGCTACCCTTTTATGAGTAATGTACACAGTATATGTATGAGGTAGTAGTTGATGTTGGTATAGAGGCAAAAGTGGCACTTAGAGACATATACTTTTATATACTTTAGTATACTTAACATTTACTTAAAGTATACTTCTTTTTGTATCATGTCACAATACCTTTAAGGCTTTAGCTGGGCTCTGTGTCTGCTTCAAGATAAATAAGATTGTGCTCCACTGCTCTCATTACCCATCAATGCTTGCACAGAACTTCACCTGACTATCTAAAGGACATTCTTGCACCATATTCATCCACCCGGTCTCTACGTTCACAGAACAGTAATTTCCTTCATATTCCTCGGACCAAATTGAGGACCATGGGAGACCGAGCATTCTGTGTGGCTGCCCCCCGCCTGTGGAACTCCCTCCCTGACGACCTGAGAGCTCCACAGTCACTGGTTGACTTTAAAAGCGGCATAAAGACTTTTCTTTTTAAGCAAGCCTATTCTGCCTCCACATGATTTTATCTTTGATCTTAGCTGATATCATTATTGATTTTACTTGATTTTATCACTTGTTTTATTTTATTTATTTTTTAAGCAAGCCTAATCTGCATCCACATGATTTTATCTTTGATCTTAGTCGATATTATTATTGATTTTATTTGATTTTATCACTTGTTTTATTTTGATCTTTGCTTTGTTACACTTTGTAGCACTTTGAGATTTTTATTAATGAAAAGTGCATTATAAATTGAATTCATTATTATTATTATTATTATTACCTGTTTCAGAGATTTTCAGCTTGTTCATTGCTTCACCATGATATGCTAGTAGATGGAGCTAAATATGCTACTTCTTCAGCTCGTCCCCCATCCCTCCATCGTCTGCAGCAGGATGATTACAGTATTGTTTAAATTAAATTCACTCGCCCTGTTCACAGATAAACGTTGTTTTTGCTCCGCCTGAAGTCGCACACATATTAGCCTACACGCATCAAAACGATTTACTTACGGTTCTGAAAATGCTTGCACACTGTAAATTGTGTATATACACAACAATACCATGAGTACTGTGCACCAAAACAATTTACTGACTTACTTTTTGGTCGTATTTGCCGTGTATGGTGATAAGAAGGTGATCAGTACATCAGTGTTATATGATATCTATGGATCAGTACGCTCATCTTCTTCTTCTTGAGTTTTCTTTGGCGGTTGGCTTTCAAGATTGTGAAGCATTACCGCCATCTGCTGTTGAGGATATGAACTGGAATAGCGCTAAAAAAACTCCATTAGGATGTACTGTACAGTATAAATAAATAAATAATGCTCAGATTCTGTTGAACAAATGAGTCCTTTTCAAGTATTTCAACAAAATGTTGGTGCTTGCAGAACTTGAGTTTTGTTGTAGCAACTCTAGGTTCGTATCTGACGTTTATTGCATTGAGTCTATGAATTATTTGTCTTCTTTAATTGTTGGCAGATCATTAGCACATGTTGTATGGTCTCATCTTCTCCACAGTAGTCACAATTACCCGTGTTATGTTTCCCAATGATGAATAGTGTCCTGTTCAGTCCTGTGTGTCCAAATCTGTCTTGAGATGACAGTTTCTTCTGTTTCTTTCAGCGCTCCTCATTTCTCCAGCTTTACGTTGAATTCTGTAGAACCATCGACCTTTTCTTTCTTCTTCCCATTGCTTTTGCCATTTTCCCCTCATTCTCTGCTTAGTGATACTTTTCATTTCTGCCCGACTGAATTTTACATTTATTTCCACTGAACTGTTTTTGGTAGCCTCCTTTGCAACTTTATCTGCCATTTCATTTCATCTTATCCCTATGTGCGCTGGAATAAAAATGCAACTGTTAACTCCATTATGTTAATTCTAATGTTTGCTGTATTTCTGACAATATGTCTGTCTGGTCTGCTTTCTGAACTACTGTTTTTCATACTAATTACTGATGAACTGGAATCTGAGCATACTGACCTGAGTGGTTGATTATCTTCTATCCATTGAACTGCCAATAATATTGCGAGCATTTCTCCTGTGTATACTGATAATTTGTTGTTTAATCTCTTCCCTACTTTAACTCCAAACTCTGGTATAATGAATGCTGCCCCTATTTGCTCTGAGCATGCATCAGGGCCTATTTGCTCTGCTGTATTTTTAGAAGCTTCTGTATATATTTTTACATATCCGTAATATTGATTGATGTGTACAATAACTGTGTTGAAGTTTACTCCATTTCTAGTTTGTTCTAATATTTTTAAGTCAACTGTTGGGTCTGTGATTAACCATGGATGTATGTTTGAAAGTGGAACTGTTGGGCTGACATTAGAATTTCTGTTGATTTTAGATTTATGGTCCAACCAAAGCTTTTTGTGTGTTTCTTTTCTTTTTCCCAGCATGGTTTTAAAATTTCTTGCGTTGGATGGTTTTGTTTGTGTCCTTTCAGATTTGCCCAGTAGTTTAATGCTAATTGTTCTCTTCTAATGTTCAGTAGGCTAGTGGTTCTCCCATTTCTGCTAATATTGATCCTGTATGTATTGTTTTGAATGCCCTGGTAATAATCCTTAATGCTGCTGTATGTAGTTTCTGGAAAACGCTGGACTTAGAAAATTTTTGAACAGAGACACCTTTCTGTTCCATATAACTTGAGTTCAGTATTCTTAGGTATGGTTTTTCTTGTGAAAATTACTGATTTTGTCTTTTCTACTGAAAATTTTACTCCCCAGCTATTTGACCATGTTTCAACTGTTTTTATTGCTTCCTGTACCTTTTGTAGAATAAACTGTAGATTTTTGCCTCTCTTCCATCAGAAGGCTCCTCTGCGCGTCATGGGCTTAATGCAAACTGCGCATGCGCGCGCATGCGTATTGACTAGATGTATGCTACCATGTCCTGTGCTGGCTGGACACCAACTAAAATCACACTGAAAAGCAGGAATGTTTAGATACAAACCTAATCTGTGAGGCAGAACTTCTGGTTGAAAGCAGCATTTTGGGGTTCATTGTGTTGCAGTTCGTCCTTTAAACGACATCGTTCCTTTTTATAATCTGTGACTGTTGTTTCCAGAAACTCCAACATGTTCCCCTTCAGTCAGTTCACTGCGGTGCAACATATGATATTTGAATTACGCCCTCGCGTGGTTCACCTGAAGCATTACAATCACGCCTTTTAAGGCCAGTGAGACTTCTGTGTCACCAGAAGTCCCGTCCCTCAGGTATAAATGGTGCAGTACGTCTCACGTCCACCATCTTATTGCACTTCACCTCGCTTCACCTTGAACATCGCAGACCTTGTACTGGCTGAACTGCCTGACTGAAGGTGAGCCTGCTCCCTACTCAGGGCGCCACTATGAGGGATTTCATCCATTGAGCTCTGTTTAGCCCTGCTGCTAACTGAGCGCTTCCTCACGCTTAGCGCTGCTAACGTTAACATCACTGTTTTGGGCCTGTTAGTGCTGCTAACTGGCTAGCTTTCCACGGTTAGCTCGGCTAACTGGGAGCTCTCATGGATAGCGCGAGGACAACGTTTAGCTTGTTAGCGCTGCTAACGAGCGGACGACGAAGACCTTCACCTTACTCGATTAGCGCTGCTAACTGGATAGCTCCCCACGGTTAGCTCGGCTAACTGGGGGCTCCCACGAACAGCGCAAGGACGATGTTGAGCTTGCTTAGCATTGCTAACATGTTTAGCGCTGCTAACGAGCTGACGGCGAAGGACTTCATTTGTAAGGTATGTGAAGACTGCTTAGTTTAGCTTGCTAACTAACCTTCTCACATTTAGCCCTGCTATCGTTCGTTTTCTGTCGCTGTTTCGCTAACCTGTGTAGCCGAATCGACAATGGGGTTCATCCCACAGCTTGCTAACTAAGTTTCTCTGCTTAGCCGATTGCTGTCGCTATTCGACGGTCTGTTTAGCCTCGCTAACTGGCCCATGAGTACCTCCCTGTTTAGCCCTGCTAACGAGGAGGTTCTTCGAACAGCACAGCCCAAAAGGAGGATTTTCTGCTTTATTACCTGTTTAGCGCTGCTAACTGGTAGTTTCTCTACACCCACGACGACAGCGAACGACCCACTGCTGTCTGAGGCTTTCAGACAGACGACAGGGCTGGAGTCGGACAAAACGGAGGACATCATGACGCTGAGAGCTTATCCACCCACCGAGCTAAAGGAAAAGCTCCCAGACGCTGACCACGTCAGAGTTCAAGGAACCTCAATGGAATGGACAAGGGCGAGCAGATGGAATCTCCTCCAAACAAAAGAGAAGCTAACAACTGCCCCTGGCGAAACCTCCGACGACGGAGCAAGGCGTCGAAGAGAGAGCAAAGGACATTTCACAAGAAGCTGCAGCGGTGCCCGTCGAAGCAGACGGCTCCACTCCAGCTCTGTTTGGCCTGCACAGCAGAGCGGCCGAGTCTCTCAGGGTGCCATGGCCTGCAACCCCACCACGACAACAACAGTCAAAGTTGGCGGGAAATGATTTCCTCCCGAGGTAACAAACCTCGGTGAGGCACGACATGCCGGTGTTCCCAGATTATTTAACTGGGCTCACGCGGTCAGGGTCGGCACCCAGAGCAGCCACTGTCCCTCCCCCTCTCCCAGTTCCTGGACTTGGAGAGCAGGGAGCCAGTGGGTCTGTCTCAAGGGCGAGATACACTCGAGCGTCCTCACAATACGCCTATACGCAGCGTACGTACGCTGTGGCAAAAGCGTAGCCCCGCGTAGCCCCTCAGGGCAAGTACGCGCAAAAGTATTTTTTTACTACGCATACGCGATGCGCATACGCGATGCGCGGTGTCTGACCTAAACTTCCCCGGCGCCGGACTGTTTTGTATGTTACACAAATTAAATAAATTCCTCTTTTTTATCGCTGATCGGGCCTTTTCTTTTGTTTTTTTGCCTAAAGTCAAGTAACCGCTTCTTCCTCCGTTCACTCGATGAATGAAATGAATGAATTCAGGTCCTACCTGGGTGCGCGATGTTTTATATATTCCCTGGTGGGCTGTGTGCTGCAGGAAAAGCACTCCCTGTTATTATTTTTATTTCTGAGAGAACTTTTTATAACATATATAGTAGAAACACCGCATCAGAACACCGCAGCGGTCTTCAGCGAGCTGCTCATGATAGGTTTCACTTTGAGCTGACTGAAATCTGTCAATCATTTCAGTAGGCGTGTCAAAGTGACCAATCAGCGAGCTCAGTTGAGTCCCCACCGTGCTCAGCTGCTCATATTACAACAAGGAGAACGCGAGCGTTTGAAAGCTGATAGTTTCTGAAAGTATATAGAAGCGAAAACATACGCACATACGCACAAAATATGCGCGCATACGTGCGTATACGGAGTCTGCTTCAGTGTATCTCGGCCTTCACACCCAAAGAAAACTCCACCAAGCCAGCTGTGCCTTGCGGCCCACACACTCAACATGGCCTCGACGTTGCAGGCGTACCAGGCAGAGAAGCTGCAGGAGGCCGGCCAACTCAAAGGAAAAGAGGACAGAGCCACTGGAAGAGGTCCGCAGGACGGCAGACTTATTGTCCGTCTGTCGAGCACAGCAGCATTCGCTCTGGGTAAAAGCATGGCTGAGGCGGTTGTCGCACAGCGACACCAGGGACCAGCATCCTCACCGATCAGAGGATTTCCACCCACTGGGAAAAGGAAAACCGCACATATTAAAAACTACTTCAGAGTCCAAGAGACCCCGGTTAAATGGACAAATATGTTTTGTTAAGAACACAAAAACAGGTTTCCCTGTTTATGCAATAACAACAAAATGTTGTTCTCAAGCCCCAATAAAACCACACCGTGTTTTAACGTTTCTGTGCAAAAGTCAGAATTAAAGGGACAATACAACCCTTTTTCATGATGGGACAGCAGGCCTGGTCAAAGCACCGTTTTGTGCCACGACAGGCCAGTCAGCCCAGAACCTCCTCAGCGGTTAGAGAGAGGAAACAGAAGTCTGCCTATCACAGCTGAACTTGTTTCCAAAACTGTCAGAGCATTTACACCCACTGGGACAAAGGAAAGCCACTCATTTTCAGAACATTTCGGAGCCTGAGAGGCCTCGATTGACTGGACCAACATGTTTGTTGAATCACAAAACACGTTTGCTAAATCACAAAACACGTTTCCCGTTTGTGCTACAAAAACAAATGTTGTTGAAAGCACCAATAAACAAACATCATGTTCAAACGTTTTTGTGTAAAAAATCAGAATAAAAGGGGCAACCCAACCCTTTTTTTATGAAACAAACATTAAAAAGGTCAGAGGGCCGTCTTACACAGACGGACTCTCAGCCTCTATTAAAACTTTGTCCACTAGAGGGCCCAATGAGCCCACAGATCAACAGGCCGCGCAGGCTGGCTGCATGTGCGAACGCCTGGGCCGCATGCGCGCCGTTCACAATGGGTCATTATGGGAACTGTAGTCCGAGGCTACAGGTTACAGCTCCGCAGCCGCCCCTGGTGCTTCAGTGGTGTAATGACGTCAATAGTAAGTCCAGATCGTGTCCCTACGATGAAAGAGGAGATTATGGCACTCTTACAGAAGGGCGCAATAAGATATATTCCTCAGAAAGACGCAAAAAAACGGTTTTGTTTTACAGCCGCTATTTTGTGGTTCCAAAGAGGGATGGTGGCCTTCGCCCGATTTTAGATCTGAGGCATTTAAACGCACGGCTTAGGTCGTACAAGTTCAAAATGTTGACACAGAAAGTTCCTGAGATTTGCATCCGAGAACATGGCACACAAGTATCAGGCAGACCCGGCTGCAGAAACAATTCAATGGGGGGGCATTCTATTTTTTCAAGGGGGCATATTATTTTCAACATTTTATTTGCTTCAAGTTGAACAGCGGCTCTGTGACCACTCCTGGAACTCGACCATTCCTTTGTTAGGTCTAATGCTCCTTTTTTCAGGCAGACAACTTTTACTCAAATGTGTTTACTGCAGTTAAAATGACACATTGGTTTTACTTTGTGTTAAATAAAAACTTTCAAAGGTATATTCATTCCTTATTATTCTTATTTTGCTTAATGACATTTAACTCTGCATGTCATCCCTGAAATTCTGACACACAGAATCACAAGTCCAAGTGTGAACTGTGTCACAGAGTAAACACAATAAAAACATGTATTATCTGCAGTATTGTTCATTAAAATGGCTCAACACTATTAATGTATTACAGAACATATACATACAGTAGGCACATTTGATATTGTAGGCCATTGCACTAGTTAATACTTTCAGCAAGTGATTTTACTTTAATACTTTAAGTATTTTTAAAAGCAAGTACTTATTTACTTTTACTTAAGTAAAAACATTAATATGGTACTTCTACTTTTACTAGAGTACATTTTGTCTGTTTATTTGTACTTTTACTTAAGTACAGTGTTTGAGTACTTTCTCCACCACACCACAATTATGCAAGATTAATGTTATGCAGACAGTATATCAAATAAACAAAATACTGTACATTTATTATCTGCACAGCCATAAGTTTATATTGGACTACTCATGTCACAGAAAGCACAGTGGTTCTTACCTTTAGAAGTTCTTTCTGGTCTTTTTATTTGCACTTCCAAGCTAATGTTGCTGGTTAGCTCAAAATCTTCCTAATTTCTAGCTTTAAAAAAAAAGTCAGTTGACTTCAGTGCTTACGTTTCCAACTGAAATGGATGGTGCCGCTTCCTGTCTGCTCTCATTTATTCCACTGTGTCATACGTTGTCCTCTTGTTTTGTTGGAAAAAGTTAGATACACGGACAGTGGTGAGTGTGTGTTTCTGTTTGAAACTGCTAGTTTGCACCCGCCCCCCTCGAACTGTAGTTGGCTAGAATGTCGCCTCGGCTTCATTGATTGGTTGAATTGTATGACGGACAAACAAAGATAGGAAAAATAGAAGAATGCACACTCGGAGATTAAAAACAAACAAACAAAAAACTTCCCGTCGTCCAGTCTGTCAGGGGGGGCACAGCTGACTCTGCGGGGGGCAATGCTCCTCAATGCCCGCCCATGCCGCCGGGCCTGGTATCAGGTCCTCCCTTTTGGGCTCTCCCTGGCTCCCTGTGTATTCACAGACTGCCTCGAGGCGGCTGTCTTCCAGCGTGGACTTGTGGGACGCTTATTTCCATATAAGCATCCTGCCCAACCACAGAAAATTCCTACGTTTCGCGTTCAAGGACGCCACGAACGAATATCAAGTCCTGCCTTTCGGCCTCTCGATGGTGTTTACGAAATGCTTCAAAGCGGCCCTGGCACCCATGAGAGGTCAGGGCATCAGAGTATTGAACTATTTAGACGACCTCTAGATTTTAGCGAGCTCCCAGGAGCAAGCAAAAACACACACGGCTCGAGTGATGTCAAACCTACAATCCCTAGGTTTTGTGATAAATTCAGAAAAGAGTCATTTGTCGCCAACCCAGGACATTATTTTCCTGGGTTTGGAACTGAACTCTTTTCTGTACAGAACAAAACTGTCAGAAAAGTGAATATCAGACCTCCAACAATGCTTGGCCCTGTTCCAACTAGACAAAACTATGACACTCAGACTTTGTCAACGTCTTTTGGGTCTCATGGCAGCAGGAATCGTTTTGATTAATCTGGGCTTATTAAAAATGCACCCTTTTCAGGTTTGGCTTCACTCACAGCAGCGTCTCGTCCCCCTGCAACAAATGAGGGGGATGAGAGTCAGCTCAGACTGCTTGGAAGCCCTGCAGCCATGGAAGGATGCTACGGCACTCAACAGGGGTGTTCCGCTGGGCAGAGTGTCATCTCGAGTCCTGGTGACAACAGACGCCTCGAAGTCTGGGTGGGGGGGGGTCTTTGCCAAAACCAACACGTAAGAGGTATGTGGTCCCAGCAGGAAGCGAAGCTCCACATCAATCAGCTGGAGCTGATGGCTGTGTTCCTGTCATTAAAACACTTCTACAGGAGGGGCCTGATCTCACGTCAACATGTTTTGATAAGATCGGACAACACGTGCGTGATCGCGCACGTCAACAGAGAAGGCAGTACTCACTCCCCGCCCCTCCTGCTATAGACCCAGAAGCTGCTAACATGGTACAGCTCACGTCTGCTGTCACTCAGAGTGACACACCTGCCATGGGAGCTGAACTACGGGGCAGACACGCTCTCGAGAGGCGCGCCCCTCCCCTCGGAGTGGCGTCTACACCCACGTATCGTGGACCAGATCTGGACATGATACGGAAAACCAGACGTCAATCTCTTCATATCCAGGGAAAATGCCCACCTTGTTATGTTTCACTCCATACGGGACGTGAACGCACCGCTGGGCCTGGACGCATTTGCACATGAGTGGCCAGCAACGAGACTTTATTATGCCTTCCCACCTGTGGCTTTGATACAGCCAACACTGGAACGTGTGCGCAAAGGGGCCCTCTCACCGATTCTAGTCGCCCCAAAGTGGCCAAAGAAGGCCTGGTTTGCAGAAGTGATTTCACTGCTAGCAGGAACACCGTGGCAGCTGCCTGCACACAGAGACCCCCCTGTCACAGGCCCACGGGCAGATTTGGCATCCACACCCGGGTCTCTGGCAGTTATGGGTCTGGCCCCTGAAAGGAGCAGACTGATAGCCTCTGGTTTGCCCAGTAATGTAGTAAATACAATACAAAGTGCACGTGCGGAGTCAACACAGACGCTTTATGCACGTAAATGGCGTGTTTTTTAGATCTGGTGTCTAGAGAGGAATATTGTCCCATATTCCTGTAATAGAGCTTTGGAGCACACGTCACTGTGTGGGCGGGTGTCAGGGGCGTGTCGGGGCGTTCCGGTCTCGACCGCCATGTTTGTTGCCCTCAGAAAAAATAAAAGAAATTCAGGAGATTTCTTCCGTCACGGTTCTGAAAAGCAGGCAAAATAAAGTGGACTGTATCCTAATAAGCTTCTCCCAGGTGAGAAAAAAAAAACTACATGGAAAAAATCGGTATAATTGGAAATGTTGCCCGTTTGAAATAAATAAATAAATGGAGCAGAGACCCGGAGTAATACTTGCCTCCACTGACATTCCCTTCCAGTCATTTTAGCAGACCTGGTCTGTGTCAGTGTTTACACCACAAATAATTTTTATAATTACAAATCACTGGGAGAGCTGGTCCAATCTATGAACAGCTGGGTAGATGATTTGGACATTTTTAAAGCCCCCAGATTGTAAATACGTTGAAGGTACGTTGTTTTTGGCTCCTTAATTGTACATAAATTATTAATTTACATTTCTTTCAGAATCAAACAACCTTCTGTATGCTAGGAGTATTAAAAACTGAGAACACTTGATTTTTAAAGTATGTTTTTTAACTAAATTACAAAGGTCCAAGTTGAAAATTACCTTATTTTTAAAGGTGGAGTCTGCAGTTTCTGTAGAACATCAGCACTTAGAAAAAATTTCAACAAGCAAAGCATTCTGATCCCTCCCCCTCAGAGCCATATATGGCACTGCCCCCTTGTGGTCTGTTAAAATTCAAATTCAAGCTCTGTTTTTATTGGCTGATTCGAATTCAAGCTCGGTTTTTATTGGCTGGTTACAAACTTTGTTTTTATTGGCTGGAAAATGGCGGGTCACTTTTTCTTTTTAGAAATGCTTATTTACCACCTGGAGAAGCAAGGGGACAATATTTTTTTAGTTTTTTTCAGAGATTACCTCTCTAACATCAATCTAGTGACAGAGTGAAGAAATATGTTAAAAATATATTGTTAGAAAAGTTACATATAGTAGCTTTAATTTCAAAGCAAAACATTTAATTCCTAAACTAAATATCTAATTTGATAACTAAATATTCATCTCGGACCTATATATGTAACTTGCTAGCTAAATATTTAGCTTACAAGCTAAATATTTATTTTGAAAATAAAATGTTTAGTTGGAAAATAAATATTTAGGTCCAAGCTAAATATGTAGTTAGCAAGTTAACTAACTACAAATTAACTAACTACACGGGGCGGCCGTGGCGTAGTGGTAATGGCAGTCGTCCCCCGATCGGAAGGTTGGAGGGTCGAATCCCGGTTCCCCACACCATGTGTCGTTGTGTCCCTGGGCAAGACACTTAACCCCGAGTTGCTCCCGGTAGGACTGGATGGCGCCTTGCATGGCAGTCTGCCGCTACCGGTGTATGAATGTGTGTATGAATGGTGGATGGTTGGTATTGTAAAGCGCATTGGGGCCCCTCATAGGGGGCTGGAAAGCGCTATATAAATAAGCTCCATTTACCATTTTAAATATTTACTTTTGGAAATTAAACGTTTAGCTTGAAAAATAAATATTTAGGTTTGAGATAAATATTTAAATAGCAAATTGAGAAATTTAATTTAGGAATTATGTTTAGCTTAAAAATTAAATATTTAGCTTGTAAATTAAATATTTAGTTTGGAACTAAGACATTTATAAATGTATGAATGACATGGTGGAAATATGACTTTGAATTATTTTTTTTTTTTTCTTATTAAAGGCTAAATAAACCAAAATATTGCTGTTAATTTTTAACTGTGTAACTTTACAAACAGCATCCCATACTTTTAAATGTTCTGAAATCGTTTAGGAACATTTCTCCATCTGCTCCAGTTAGGACTCCTCGTCCAGATGTGTTCCAGCTGCTCTTTCCTGTTTTCCTGTCTCGCTGTAAATCTCCCCTCAGCAAAGACGCTCACTCTGGAACCTGGTTCAGTGATCAAGCCGTTCACAAAACTTTGGTTCAGAAGAGTTTTCAACATGAATCAACCTGTTTTTGTATATATAAATAAAAAAAACAGGCCGAGGGATTTAGAGTTTTCATCCTGCCTGCTTCATTTTCATGCAGAGCCTCTGTTAGTGTCGTGTGATGGGTTTGAACACGCTCCTCCTCGGCTTGGCTTCCACAAAGCTCTGAATCTGGAGGGAGGGAGGGGGTTGACTCGGGCCAGGAAAGTTGAGATGAATAAGTTGCTCACTGATTACACGTCTTGGCTTTTCCATCAACAAGCCCCCGTCTCCTGTAGATTCTCCTTTAAAGAGGCAGCCGCAGTTATGAGCTGTTCCCAACCAGGGTTCAGCCCTGGGGAGGGCTGTGGTCCCTCTGAATTACAGCCCCCATCCTCCTCCTCACCATCATCAACATCACTGTCTCTGGTTGCTTTCTGCTGCCTTGGATTGAATTCAGCTTCATCTAAAACAGAGCTCGACTGGTAATCTCAATCTGCTGCAGTGTCCAAAATCCATATTTCATTCAGAACTGGACATGCCATCAAATGTTGAAACTCACATATTGCGCCATTTGTGGGAGATAAATATGGTCATTTTGAATTTGATGG
>JBBPBX010080498.1:0-16156 GCA_038048925.1 Garcialebias charrua | reverse complement strand
ATGGAAGACTGTTCTGTGTCAGATGAGTCACGATTTGAAGTTCTTTATGGAACACTGGGACGCCATGTCATCCGGACCAGAGAGGACAAGGATAGCCCAAGTTGTTATCAACGCTCCGTTCAGAAGCCTGCATCACTGATGGTATGGGGTTGCATGAGCGCTTGTGGCATGGGCAGCTTGCATGTCTGGAAAGGCACCATTAATGCAGAGAACTATGTTCAGGTTCTAGAACAACATATGCTCCATCTAGACGTCATCTCTTTCAGGGAAGACCCTGCATTTTTCAACAAGATAATGCCAGACCACATTCTGCAGCAATCACAACATCATGGCTACGTAGGAGAAGGATCCGGTACTGAAATGTCCAGCCTGCAGTCCAGATCTTTCACCTATAGAGAACATTTGGCACATCATAAAGAGGAAGGTGCGACAAAGAAGGCCCAAGACGATTGAACAGTTAGAGGCCTGTATTAGACATGAATGGGAGAGCATTCCTATTTCTAAACTTGAGAAACTGGTCTCCTCTGTCCCCAGACGTCTGTTGAGTGTTGTAAGAAGAAGGGGGGATGCCACACAGTGGTAAAAATGGACTTGTCCCAACTTTTTTGGGATTTGTTGACGCCATGAAATTTTGAAACAACATATTTTTCCCTTAAAATGATACATTCTCTCAGTTTAAACTTTTGATCTGTGATTTGTGTTCTATTCTGAATAAAATATTAGATGTTGGCATCTCCACATAATTGCATTCAATTTTTATTCATAATTTGTGTAGTGTCCCAACTTTTTTGGATCGTTTGTATATGTATAATGCATGTTTGAAGTAAATCACTGCTCTTTCTAGTAAAATATGTTCATGTTTTAGCTGTGACTTATCACCTGTGTATCTGGGTAAACACGTCTAAAATCTGGTTGAGGGTAGAACGGTTTAGTCCATCCTTACCTGGTCTTTTCTCTGTCCCTCTGTCCTGTACATGGTGTACGTCTTGCCGTCCAGGCTGGAGGCTACTTTGAAGGCCTTAATGAACTCTGCGGTCCCCATGCGACTGGCACCCTGGGTGACGATGCCTGTGAGGCGCATCTTTCTTTGCATGTTGATCTGTATCCGGGTCCGTCATTAAATTAATGTTACAATCGATCGAATGATTTAAGTTTTGTAGCTGCTGGTGAACTACATCACTGTACTCACCACTATCCATGGGTTCTTGTCATGTGCAGCTGGACTCCAGGCATTCACCAGACCCTTGTTGTGGAGGCGTGCCAGCTCATGGCCCCAGCGCTGCAGGCCCATCAGACTGTAGCGGACTGATGAGGCCGCAATCTGGGACTCAGCGATGCCCCCACCTTGCATGCCGAGCATTGAAATGCAGCCTGTAGACAGAAGATGAGCAAATTCAGGTTCCAGCGTCTCCAGCTAAGATTACCTTCATAGATCTCATCAGCAACTTGCTTGAAAAATTCCAAAATAGTGATATGTGTTGATAAAATACAAACAATGCACCGACCTAACTGAATGAAAAATAATAATCTGAGGAAGTGCTTTATTCTCCTCATTGTTCATCACAACGCCTGTCAGTTTGGTCCAATCCCATCATCTTTAGGAGCTTCCTTCATTGAAACAGTCTAATCCAGAAGCACAAACTTCATCATGGCCTCAATTTTTTTGTTGGGAGACCATTTTAAAATCATCCTATGAGAACAAGCGGTAGTCACACTCACGCAGTTGGCAATGTTTGCCGACGTAGGGGGAGGGACAGTGGCACTTGAAGTCTCCATCCAGGTCTCTGCAGCTGCCACCGTTCTGACATGGCTGACTGGCACAGTCGTTCACATCTGCAGAGAAATCAATCAGTTATGATTAGAATTAATAAGACTGGTAAACTTTAACAACAACAAAAAACATGTAGTCATGCTGCTAATTAGATTAAACTTTTGGTGAAGACAGAAGGGATTATGCTCAAATGGAATAATGCACTGTGTTGGTTCCTGTAATTCCTTCTACCACCTCTTGATGACGCTCTTACAAACACCACCAGTCCTCAAGTTTACAGCTCATGTGGCGGAGATGACAAAGAAATGTGAATTTCTCCTTCGCAAAACCCACCGATGTAACTAAACCAGCTTTGAACATGCTCTAGACATTTTGGGATAGTAGGAAATCACGTTATCTGTAACACACACACAAGCGATTAATTTAAATCTCTAAAGTTTAATTTATTAGCAATTAAAAGAAAGTGATGCAAGCAAACCAGCCACGCAGATGCAACACCTGAAACACACACAGTTCCATCTCACTGCCTACATGCTTCTTCTATAAATAACTTGATGTCTATTATTTACACTCATAGAAGGAGTGCAGTAATTCTGAAACGTGCAGCTCCAGATAACAGCCTGATGTTCTGACTCTGCTGATACTGGAAGTCCAAAGTGAATCCCAGGAAATGAAAGCATGTTGTGAGTTATTACTGATCAATTCCCAGTGTATCAGGAAAGGGCACCTTTAGGTTGTACAAGACAGACAAACAAGGATCACAAGTTTATGAATTAAAAAATAAAATGCAGATGAAGCCACTTCACAGTTTTATGACTTGTTCCATACTAAACTTAAGATGTTAAAAATATTTTTTTGGTAGAATCAAGTTTTCTAAGTGTACCTGGGGGAGTGGTGCTGCAGAGATTTGTAGGTTTCTTTTTTACTTTGTATTTTTGCAAATTTTGGGTCTAACTGGGACCCTGTGTACACAATTTCATTCCACCTCATGTACCACAGGTTGTACAAATTACAATAAACTTGAACTTGAGATTAGAGAAGGTGAGACTGATCGGGAGGTCGACAGTAGGCCTGTCACAATAACAAATTTTGCTGGCCGATTAATTGTCTCAGATATTATAGCAATAAATTATAATATTGTTTGAAATTTGACAATTATTAATTATTGTAAAATTTAAGAAGAAATGTTTGGCAATTTGTTTTGCATGTAGTATTAGAGCGAGTGTCTGTAAGAAAAATGGGAGGGAGGCCCCTTGATGTGACACGAGCCGTCTCTCTTTGGTTCTCAAAATGGCGGACGCTCTGTGTGGTTCGAGCACTTTAGCATTTTTCACACAAAGCTGTTAATAAAATTTTTAATTTTTAATCAGTAAACGAGTTCTCAGCTTCTTTTTGCAGAGAAAAAAACTTTTACGCGAAGGCATGGTTTTCAACAGTGAATTTTGGAGCTTCGACAAGACAGAGAAGTGCAGAGAAGTCTCAAATAGGATTTGTTTTTAAAGTGCATACATTTTAGATCATTTTGGTAAATGTCCTTTACTTTAAAATGCACTAATACACTAAAATGCACCAATACACGTTGTCTAAGAGACACCCCACAGTCTACAAATCTACATTAGTCATTAAAGATGGACTGAGAAAGTCCTGAGGAGCGTCAGCTGGTGGCATCCTCTTCTTTAATAGGATTGAGCATCTAGTCCACACCGTCAGCTCCACTAATCCTTTTATCATGTCAGACAGCTACATCACTGACAGGACAACAACATTTATTATATCAAATATAGACTACGTGGTATCACCCGCTTTAGCTTCTTTGATCTCTAAAACACACATAAGGGTGAGAAATGCATGCAGACCAACATCCAACACATCAGCTGAAACGGACCTCTGCTACAGTACGGTAATGCCGGGTACCCACCAAACGCGTCTTGAGCGTCAAAAACACTCTTGACGCACCCTGTTGGCTGCTTGTCACCAGAATCTGATCACACTGAAGACGCGTCTGATGACTCGCAGTGGGAGGAGCGTCTGGCTCCTTTTCCGGTTGTTTCTTGTACACCGGGCAGACGAAATCAGCTGTACGTGAGCCTCGTTACTACTTGAGTGGGTTTTCTACAAGCCGAACTGCAGCTCCGAAAGTCTTTGTTGAGATTAAAACGTTTTTTTATGTTTGGAGTGATCGTGCGGTCAGCGGCAACTGTAAAAATGCCAAGATTCTTACCGGAGGCTGGTTTCTTCATGGAATGGTAAATGGTAAATGCTTATTTATATAGCGCTTTCCAGCCCCCTGTGAGGAGCCCCAAAGCGCTTTACAATACCAGCCATCCACCCATTCATTCACACATTCATACACCGGTAGTGGTAGCCTGCCTTGCAAGGCGCCATCCAGACCTACCGGGAGCAACTCGGGGTTAAGTGTCTTGCCCAGGGACACAACGACACATGGTGGGCGGACGCGGGATTCGAACCTCCAACCTTCCGATCGGGGGACGACTGCCATTACCACTACACCACGGCCGCCCCAGGTTCATGGAGGCTCGTTGGGCTGAGTTAAAAAAGTCCAAAAAAAGTCCCGTCGTCGTTGCGTCCTCACATAGCAGAGGCTCTCCCGATTGGTTGCTGCGATGCGTCGAGCAGCCAAAGTTCAAATATTTGAACTTTGGCTGCTCGACGAGTCGGCTGCTTCGGATGCGTCGCGTGCGCGGAAAAGAACTGCCGCGCGCTTGAAACGCTCAAAACGCGCCACTTCACGATTTGCCGCGCCTCGACACGTCTCCACATAGACTTTCAATGTAAACTGGCCGCTTCCGCTGCCTGAAACGCGTTTGGTGGGTACCCGGCATGATCAACATCTGCCTCTGCATGAAGACAAAAATCAATGGAAACCTCACAGCTTGCTTGAAACCTGAATTTAACGTAAAGCCAAGGTGAGCTGAGGGCAAATGTGATCAGCAGAGCAGTCTGCATCCATTTGTTGTGAGCCGTGATGTTTTTTTTTTGTCTGTTCCTTACAAATGAGATCTCATCTCACAAGATGATTTACAAAAAATGACAGTAAACATCTATGATAACCAGAACTTCTCAATCTAGTCTTGAAAATTCAAATGTAGCACTTCAAAAACTAATTTTTTTAATAAACTTATATCTAATGGTTCATTTAAAGCATTTTTTTTAAATTTTATTTATAATTTTAATATTTTTTGACAATTTAAATTTATTTAATTTCAATTATTATCTTTTGCTTTAGTATGTAACTGTGTGTGTTTAAAGTAAGATGTAAGTTTATGTATAAAGCTCTTATGATTTTTTTTCTTTATTTTTTTAGAAGGGGGGGGTGCGCTTGTAAGCCCAATTAGGGTTTTTATGACCTCTCCTGCACATTTTTTAAAAACTTTTCTTTTATGTGTGTTGTTTCTTTTTGTGCAAACAATAAACAAAACAAACAATTTAAATAATTAGCCATTTTAGGTCATGACAACATTCTCAAACATAAAAAAAGCTAAATACAACACCACCAACACCAACACCACCACAAACAGCTTCCAGATGCATCATTTTCTGTACAGGCTGCAGGAAGTGTCGGTGGAACCTAAAATAAATTTGATTTGACGATGAATGCGACCTCATGGAGTTTTTTTTTTTCCCAGCAGTATTTAGAGCAGAGTTTGACAGCATGCTTTTAAAACTGAGGTTTGCAGCATTTTTACAAACTTTGATTATCATGACACACTTCTATGGTTTGAAAAGCTTTTCTCATCACTGTCAAGACGTCAAAATGTTGACATCAGAGTGTATACTTTTAAACCAGTGTGTTACAGGTTTAAATTTCTCTATGTTTTATCATTTTAAACCTTACCTTGAGTTTATCAAGTGTCTTGAGTTTCACAGGGTTTACTGTGACCTTGTTCCTGTTTTTACTAGGCGAGTTTGACCTTGCTGATTTCTGTTTTGACTGTTACTTGCCTGAATAAAAGACGGACTCAAACTCCAGCAAGTGGGAGTTCATCCTGATCTTGATCAGTGGTGGATTTCCCCTCTTTGCAAAGAGCCGGTCAAAATCTCACTCTGTTGTCTTGTGTGAATTATTTTTTAAAGGTTTATGGGGGGGGGAGAACTATCACAATGGTTCCCAATCATGGTCCTTGAGGAACACCATCCTGAATGTTTTAGTCGTTTCCCTGCTCCAACACACCTGATTCAGTGATTTTATTACTTCAAGTTCTGCAAAAGCCTGTTAATCACCCATTCATTCAAATCAGGTGTGCCAAAGCAGGGAAACCAATAAAACTAGCAGGATGGCGTTCCTCAGAGAGTCAGAGTCAGAGTCAGAGAGAATTTATTGTCATTTGCACCGCATGTAGTACATGTGTTGAAAACGAGATTATGTACACAGGGTCCCAGTTACATCCAACAACAAATGCAAGAGAAAAACAATAATAACATCTAGGATTAACTAAGAGAGACATCAGCTAGTAATACACTAAGCCCTAATGTAGTAGAAAAACATCATTATAAACAGCAGCACGAACATGAGCAGATGGTCACAGATGAACGCAGCAACAAGAAACAGATCAGTATCAGTATGATGTGACATTTTGCAGCGTTTATTCTTATTATTTATTTATTCATGAGTCCTGTAGTCCTCAAGGACTACGGTTGGGAACCCTGAGGCTGTTAGACTCATGAATAAATAAATAATCAGAATAATCACTGCAAAATATCACATCATGTTGCTGCTGATCTGTTTCATGTTGCTGTGTTCATTCGTGACCATCTGCTCATACAGACTCATGTTCGTGCTGCTGTTTGTAATGATGTTTTTCTATTACATTAGTGCTTAGTGTATTTTTAGTTGATGTTTTTCTCAGTTTATATCTTAGATCTTATTACTGTTTTTCTTTTACTTTTTATTGTTGAATGTTTTTCTTTTACTTTTTATTGTTGAATGTAACTGGCACGCTGTGTACATAATCTCGTTTCATCACATGTACCACATGCGGTGCAAATGACAATAAAGATTATCTGACTCCGACTCTCTGACTTTAAACGAGTAGATACTGTTGCCTCTAAATATTAGGCTTTTTATAAAATGGTACCAATTTACAATATGGTACTAAATATGGTACTATGGGTGAGCCTTTTAAGGCTCCCCTTATAGATGGCTAATTAACAGTTTATGAATACATTATTAATTCCTCTATAAACACTTTATAATTCATTAATACCAATAACTACTTATGCATTAATTAAGGATGAGAAAGAGACAAAACTGACCAGTTTCTTGCCAAATACTGTAGTGAGCCAAATCTGTTCACCTATATATTTTATCTAGAGCTGTTACATTAAACATTTCAGACTATGTTATACCTTGTAAGCACAACAAGCATTTTTTGCTTCTTGTGCTTACAAGGTAGTAACTTAACAAGGTAGTAACTTAAATGTTTAATGACAACTCTAGATGAAATGTATAGGTGAACAGATGTGGAAAGAAACTGTTCGGTTTTGTTTCCGTCGCCCTTAATTAATGCATAACTAAGCAGTTATTAATAATTTATAAAGTGTTTATAGTGGAATTAATACAAACTATAGCTATAAACTATTTATTAGCATATTTGAATTAACATGCAATGTTTTGACCAAATGATGTTGCTGTTCACCTTCTGTAAAAAAGGAATGTTATCTTCATGAGAATGAGACAAAGAAATACTCCTTTTCGATAAGGCAAGACTTCTGCGCTACAATTTTCGATGTTTTAGAAACTCCGAGGTCAGTTGAACAAAAGCTCTCATTAAAACGGTCTGTCCGTTTCATGGGAAAAGGAGTTCATGTTGCAATGAAGTTTACACAGTGACAGTCTCTTAATGTTTAGTGTCAAACTGAGACGCTTGTGAGCCGAGACTGAATAAAATATGTATGTTCATTCCAAAGGGAATAGATTAATCTTGGTTTAACAGTTTCAAACGTGCATGAATAATATTTAAAGTGAGGTGAACTCTTTGTTTGTTTGAGCTGAGGTGAGGTCTTTCTGTTTTCTCTTTCTGAGGTAAGGTGTTCCCCTACACATCTATAAAGGAGAAGCCTTACTTTAAAGTGGTACCAAAAAAACATTTTAGTTGTGTTGCATACAATGTTTTGATTCTAGGAAAAGAAAAAAAAACACCGGGAGCTTAAAAAAAAAAAGGTAATAGTTTGTCTTAATGATGACAAATCAACAAGGAAATTCACATAGTTTTCCTAAAATCCATGACAACACAACATGCAGACGCAGTCTGTCCGTAGTCCTCAGGGGGCATGAGGCCCAGTCTGCCCACACAACCATATCCTGGGAGGAGCTGAAACTCTCCCCAAAACAGCAACTTTTCTACATTCACACACACTATTTGGTGATTTCCACAGAGTAAAAATAACTGCCTTAAGCAGATCTGAAAATCTGGGATTTAGAGGAGTACAAGCAAGAAGAGTACTCCATCCTCCCTCTGTGTTTCCATCCATCTGCTTTGGCCTGAAGTGATCAGTCGGTCTCTTTTTCCCCCACAGCATCTCCATACAAGACACACTCACCGAAAACACATTTCTTTCTCTGCCCCCCCCATAAAGGCTTTTAAGCCAATTTGAAAGGACTGTCAGAGCCGCTGCAGTCAGACCAGAGTAGCAAGTGTGACATTGTCAAGAGGGCAGACTTAATTCGCCGTGCCGCCTCCGTGTTCATTTTTTCGCCCGGCAACAGAAGCAGCGCTGACGTTTCGTGGTGTTCGGCACAGAGCGCCACTTTCTGTTGGCTGGATCTGCGTGAGGGATGAACCGTGTGGATCTTAAACAGTCGGTATACGAGATCATGAGCCGTGTGTGTTGTTCGTGTGGGATGTGCAGCACACACACGATTAAGGTTTTTCCAATCAAGAGTCCCACTGATCCCTTGAGCTCCTGAATATTCAATGATAATTTAAAACACATTTCACCTACACTGAAAACTACATTTAAACTTGTTCTGATAAATGCTCGGACTGAGTCTTATCAGCAGCACCTTCGCAAAGTGGATGAGAAATTTGAGCCACTGTGAGAAGGTTCTGCTTGTAAGACTGTTGGTTGCAGCTCCTCAGACTGAAGAAGTCTTTTGGATAAAAGACCAAATGTTTCAACAAAGAACAATCGTCCAGAGGACCTGACTCAACCTTGTTTGATACATTTGAACTTATTCCCACAACATAACTCAAACTGTGGGACATTAGATGATGCCGTTTGCCAACAACCATTTTAACCCATATTCAATTTGTAAAAATGTGTTTTATTTTTGGAACACTTTAAATTTTGTCTCACAGAAGCCAGATTTTCTCACTTATCAACTAGTGGTATATATTTTTGTAGATACAACAAAAAAGGGGAACAAACTGTGAGAACAAGCATTCAAAGATACGATTTAAAATGTACTTAACAACGCTAGTTTATCTTTGTTTATCTAGACTTTGGGTGCTTTATCATGCATGAATACTTCATCTGTAAGTGTAAAGAGTGTTTTGGGAACAAAAACTGGCCTGAAAATGTATATGTCAGAAGAAAACCTGAAAATAAATTTATTGTTCAAGACTGGAGGGAGTAAGAAAACGACTGAGCGACAAAAAAATAAAATAGTAAGAGTCTAGTTTTTTTAGAGCATCGTTATTTACCAGAAGTTTATATTTTGTGGAAAGTCCAAGTTTTTTTTTTTCCAGTTGGATCCAGTGTGTTCACACCTACTTGTTTAATTTAGTTCAGGTTACTTAACAGGAACTGAACATTAAAAATTACTGAAAATTTGCTGGTTAGCCAAAAGGATAATTTTCCCATCTGTGGTCTGTGGACAGGTGCCACCCTAAACAATAAATGAATGAATAAATAAATAAATAAAATTAGGGATGCACAGTATCATCGGCAATGTATCGGACGATATTAGTGTTAAAGTTAAATACCAGACATCGGCCATTCCAATAAATAACTCAGATAGAAAAGACGCTGTTTTTGTATGACAACCCAGTGACAAGGACGCCTGCAGGGCCAGCACAACATGATGATGTCACATGGCGAAGAGGAAGAAGTCAAAATGGCAGCAGTGTGGAAGTTTTATTTTTCGTTGGTGAGGATGGTGGATTCCAAAGATTTTTGGACTACGTCGAGCATCGCTACATCGTCCCCAGTCAGAGATATTTTTCCGACTTCGCCTTACCAGAGTTACAAGCCGTCATTCTCTACATCAAGTGTTAGCCCCGTTAGCACGATTAGTCTTACGGCACAATGGATAGACAAAAACTTTGAACTTAAAAAGACTGTCCTTCATGCACAGGAGTGCAGAGGATCTCACACTGCAGCTGGAACAAGCCTCCACAATGAGACAGCATCACAGGTGACTAATGCTAATAAATAACATTTAATACTTCTCAAGGGCGGGACGTCTCCTCTCGGTCTCCGCTTTGCTTTTGCTTTCTCTCGTCTGTGAAACTGTGAGAGCCCGTCTTCTTCAAATTCTTCCTAATCATAACTATGGACTTCAATTTGGTCAGTTGGTCCCTCAACACAACTGAAAACATTTCTTCAAAAAGAAGACAGGCTGCAGGCGAGCTGGTTTGCCCTGTTGAAATATCCAGCTGTGTGCATGCCATCGACTTGGAAGACTTGATGACATCTCTGCTGTCATCTGTGGATCTTAAGGATGCATATTTAATTGGATTTATGATAACTGGTTCCTGCTTTTTGGATTTGGCTGGTTCCTGGTCCATCAACAAACAAGGAAGACGTCAGCGGCAAATATGGACCTGGTCAGGCTGCCTGCCTTACACGATGGCTTGGTTCACGTCTCGAGAAACCAGACTTTGGGCTGAATGGATTAGATCTCGGGGATTTTCTGAGGCACGTTCCATTAGTATGGTCATTTTAATTTGGACATTTTCGGAAGCGAGTGGACCGACACAGACTGAAGGTAGATGTCATTAAAGTTCTGCCTGTTCCCAAAACAATCGTGTTTATCTGACATTCGGCTCCCTGACTGGCCTTGACAGGCCGTCTTATCTCATCACGCCTGTGATGTTTTGTAAACTTGATGCTCTCATCCCCCTCCCAAACCTGCTACTGAGGAATTCCACTGACTTTTCAGAGGAGCCCAGCTGAATAAACATTCTGTCATCATTTCAGGACTCTCGCCTCTGGCCGACAGCCCCCCCCATGAGTGTGCACAGATCTATGAGCTGGCTGCTCAAACCGCCTTTGAGTGCCCCCTGCCCTCTGCGTATGTCGGCGTCATGATGTACTTGTGTGCAAGACTTTTTTTCATTACCACATTTTTGACCTTCAAGCAGAGGTCAAAAATGTGTTAGGAATTTTTTTTGTCTCCAAACCCTATGTGTCATTTTTCACCACTTTTGTCTGTCCAAAAGATCTCACTTGTAAATGAGTCTTCGAGGCTCAATGTGACTTATCTGTTTTATTAATAAAGGTTGAATGAATAAGTTAAACTGCTATGCATATCATATGGCTGTTACTGAATATATGTCACCAGCTCTTTCAGCTGTTACACAATTTTTGTAGCAAATAAGCCTCAATGAGAGGACTATGTTCTGACAAAGGAACATATTTAAAAATATTTGGTTATCGGCCATATAAGGTTTTTACATATCGGCCAAAAATCCAATATCGTACACCCCTAAAATAAATAAATAAATAAATTATTATACTGTTTAAAAAAAAGATATTCAAAGCTTAACAGTCCCCAACTTGATCCCCTCAACCCCCCCTTAAAACTAAAAGCATCATCCAAAACAGTTAGCAGTGCTACTGACACTGTAGTTTGAGGACAATAAATTTAAATTTCATTGTCAATTCATAAGTTTAGCATTTATCTGGTAAAAAACAGTCATGAGCTCTGGAAAATTCCCAGTTGATCACCACGTCGTTTCTGAAAACATCGGAAAATTGTTCCAAAAATAAATCTCAGTACAACTTTACATTTGCTCTTAGTGTGAGAACATTAGTAGAGCCTTTCACTACACTGTGCCTCATATTTATTTTGTTCTTTCAACTTATCAAATATACAGCCAGACTAGTGAAGTTCCACACAAACCATAAGATTAAATTATCATCCATTTCAAACCAGAGTCCCCATGAAGAAAATTACAGCGTGTTGCTGATGCTCGTATTTAACTTAACCTCCACCAGAACACACACGTCATCACGATGTGTAAAAGCAGAGACTTCCCTGACCCTACAGCTCTCAGGAGGCTTCCCATAAATCAGCATGTTCAAATTATTTCCCTCATCATAATCCCGGTGGTATTATCCACTCTGTGTAAATACCTGCTCTGCACAAGGCTCTTACTTTGACAGGTATGCAAACACAGCTGCCAAATGACTTGTGGAAATTTAAGATATAATTAGGTGTGATTTGAGGCTTTGAGGGTCGAACAGAAGAACACACAACTTCACTGTATTTCAGGTCAAATGAGAGCGTGTGCAAAATAAATTTCTCTTTGGGAAATCTGGTTGAAAACAGATAATTAGGAAACAACTTCACTGGCTCAGATGACACATGTGAAGCTTAACGGCTGGAGGCATGAAGGACAGCAATAAATCTTTGAAGGAATGCAAGTGTTTCCCGTGTGTGTTTTTTTTAAATTCCCTGATCTGCTCATGCAGAAAGAACAGAAATGTGAAGAAGGAAAAGCCATGGCAAGACAAAGCAGACACCAATCTTTAATGTTCGTTTCTACCATTACCTGTTTTTGAAATTAAATCTGCTCCTTCGACACCTGGAATAAAAAGGCATTCATAATCAAAACATGAATTACACTTAAGAGTTGTTCTTAATTTTTTATTTTTTTGTAAATCTAAATAAATTACTTCTTTGTGCACCTTTGGCACCAATAAAGTGCTTTCTCATGCAAACAGTTGCCATCTGTCTGTAAATAAGAGGCATTAAAGACTCCAGTACTTTTTCCACTCGTTCTTAGGCTGACCCCTCTTGAACCGAACATCTGGACGAGAACAGCAGCTGTCAGTTTGGTGGCCGGCGATCACAGCAGCCCTCTTCACATTAGAGTGTGAAGTTACAAAAATAGACCAGGATTTCATCATACTCACAATAAGTTTTCATAAATGAATGTCAGTTATTTAAATAAATTATTCTTGTTAATCAGCAACAGCAAGACCAAATATAATCACCGGTGTAACTGAAAGTACGTATGGACGGTGACTTTCAATCTACCGGTAGAACAAATGGCAGCGTTTCCCCAAGCAGGGCGCTCCGCTCTGTCACCACTTTTATTCCTGATGCTATAATTACAGTATTATATCTTGTTATTGTTATTTGATGCTGTGATCTTTTTTGTTAAGCACTTTGATACCAGTTACCATTTTAAATGTGGTATATAAATAAATTTGACTTTAATAATAACTAATGTATTCAGAGCGTTTTCACCTAAAAGGCCCATTCTAAGATTAAAGCCATCGTGATTGTTGAGTTTCTCCTGACAAAAGGTAGTAATGGCTTTTCACAACTTGGATTTATTCAACATACATGTATACAAGAGTTGAAATGCCCAAATGACTCCACTTCTGTAATACACCATTAGTTATCAAGGCATCACTGAAAACATTTGAAAAAGGAACATAAACTTACTGGTCTGGCAGTGAGCCCCCTCAAAACCTGGCTGGCATTTGCAGACGTACTCGCTGAAGACGTCACCTCGGCGGGAGTGGCTCATCACCTCACAGATGCCGTCATTTTCACACGGGTTTGGACTGCATGGCCCTTTTAGTGGAGGCAAAATAAACTTCTTAAAAGACAAGCCAGAGAGCCACATTTACAGATGCAAAGCTGTCTTTATGTAGCCATTCATGCACTGCGTTTTCTCAAAATACACTTGGGCGTAAACACGCTGCAGCCATTTAAAATTAATATGTAACTAAACAATATCTACAGTAGTCCCTCGTTTATCGCAGGGGATCCGTACCCTGAAGCTCTGCAATAAGTGAAAAAAAAATGCTTAACTATTTTCTAAACTGTAAACACTCTAAAAAAGCATAGTATGTCATGATCTCAGCTCTCTGCCTCCGGCTGCGCTCTTGGCCACGCCCACTTCTCCGCTGCAGGAGGAAGCTTCTCCTGCAAGCGGGTGCTAAATAATTTAAAATAATTTATTTTAAATAAAAAATTCCATGCCAATCATGCGGCTCATCCATCAATCAGCCAATTGCGTCATGTCCAATCTTATTTTGAAAAACCACAATAGAGCGAGTCTGTGAAAAACTACCTGCGAAGTAGCGAGGGACTACTGTATTCAAATTAAACATGAACAAACCGGACACCCAACCTGTCTCAGTGTCGTTGCAGATATCTCCAGAAAAACCATCAGGGCAGATGCAGATGAACGGAGTCCCTGTCCCAGTCACACAAGTCCCTCCGTTGATGCACATGTTCACTGTGCAGGGATCACCTACAAGAGAGGAACAAAGGAAACATTTTATAAACTTCCAGCTGTGTGCCATCTGATAGTTTAACGCCAAATTTACACTACATGCGGCTCCGCTCCGCAGGTCGCAGCTGAGCGAGTCCAGTTTCCACTACCTCCGCTCCGCTCAGGTCCGCCTGGATGCGCCGCTCCGAGATGCATGCGCGGGAATTGCGAGATCGCGCGATAAATCAAGTGATAACATGGTTTGAGCAACAGGAAGTGATGTATTACATTTCAGAATAAAATACTTTTTATTTATTTATTTCTTGTATTGCGTTTGTAGGCGTAGTCATAAATGATAGTTTGACAGCATTTTTGTACAAATAAATCCGTATAGAGCTAGGATTAGTCCGCCCGTGGTGATTTTATTTTGTAAATACGGAAGTTGTGCTCGTTCCTTTTCCTGTTGGTGCGACGTAATCTTCAAAAGTTGACTCCGGCACAGCTCCGGCGTCCGGCAGAAATAGAAATATTTCTAATTTTGACGGACTGCCGTCCGCTCGCCGCAGCTCGCCGCCGCCGTGCGAAGCCGTGCGTATTTGCTGCGGAGGTCGGACCGGAGCGGGGCGGAGCCGGAACGCATGTAGTGTAAATTTGGCGTTAGGCTCACATCGTTAGGGATACAGGATGTTGTAATTTGTAGGCGGATTTGATGTTAAAAAAAATTTCTTTACAAATATTTACATTTTTTTTAAAGGTTAGAGGGGGAATGGAGAAATTTAAATTAACTCCTGTTGTGTTGTGTTGCTGGATGGCAAACAGCTCGCTGCTGTTTGCGTGTGATGGTCAGAACAGCTGAGTAAGCCTTCACAATGTGGTAAACAAACACTGGAAGCTCCCACCACTGCAGGGTGTCACCAGCCAACCATCTGACAGCGCTGCTCTCTGGAGGACTCGTGTCAAACACAGGAGCTTGAAGAAATGCCAGCCAGGAGACTGAAAGATCTTCTCAAAGACAAAAGCCGAGTCAGTTGATGTTACAAGTACATTTATAGTTTTGATTTAACTGAATACAATAAAACAAAACATCTGGCCCTTAACAGTGAGTTTTAGGTAAAACCAATACCTCAAATGAACAACTTTTTTTTCTTCCTCCCTCAGTTTCTCTGAGAAAGTTCACAGCGTTCAGAGAACAGTCTGACCTTGGGGTGAACTTTATCAGCCGTCCTGAATGCTTTCTTCATGAGAATAACATTTTAAATCAGTGCAGAGCGCCCTGCTACCTTAATTCATGTAGAAAAAAAAGGTGTTTCTCCACATACTGTTGCCTTCTGGTTTACATTTGTAAAAATCTAAAATGGATAATGTATAATTTTTATTGTCATTGTGAGGATTTGATATTTTTAGAAGGTTTTCCAAAACCCTGCATGATTATATACTTCAATTAGTCTACAGCTTTATGGGGCTAAACCACATAAAAACATTTACATTTGACAAAAATAGCTAACTTTACCATTTAATTATTGACAATACAAAAAGTCTTTTTGTCACTTAGAACACTGAGGAAATAAACAGCTAAGAGAAAGTGTGGGTTTTTGTAATGCTCATAATTTAGATAATTGTTAGGGTAGATTCCTGCTGTAAATTTGATGCTTTACGCACCAAAATGTCAAGTATGGCTAAAAAAAACTTTGAGTCTTATTCAGTGATTTACCGTGGGACAGTGGCTGGTATCTGCTAAATTTAAACAGAGTGCATAAATATGGTTAATAATATACGAGGTAGTTTAGCTTTGTTTGGTGAGTGAACTCCCCCAGAGTCTAAAAAGAGCATTCTAGAGAGTGAAGAAGTCCTTTGGATTAAAGACGAAACGTTTCAACAAAGAACCCGTCCAGAGGACCTGACTCGACCTTGTTAGATTCATCTACATGTACCTGGATTATTGAGGATCCATCAGGACATTTTAGAG
>JBBPBX010080497.1:0-16156 GCA_038048925.1 Garcialebias charrua | reverse complement strand
GCGCTGACTGCGCGACACCGCTACCCTGCTAACAACTAGCAGGCTAGCCGGCGAAAGCGACACGAGGAAGGAGACGTCTCCGGACGACGTTAGCACTGCTAACGGGCTTAACTCTTCTCAGCCACGGCTCCCGAGAAGGTAATGCGAAAACCCAAAAGTCAAAGAAGACCAGCAGGCCAGCGAGCCCCAGCTCCCGTGCCTTTTTCTCTTCTGCTTTTCTACTGCTCAGTTAGCGAACGCTAACTGCGAGGCATGCTACCTGCTAAGCTAACCAAGCTAACAGGCCAGCAGCCTCGAGCAGCTTGGCGAGAGGACATCCTCGGACGAGGGACTCTGGCAGGCCGTGAGCTCCGACTCCCGAACCTGCTTCAGCGGATCTGGATACCCCCTTTTCAGTAGCGGACACCACAAGGCCTGTCCGGTCTGCTCAGGGATGCTACACGCAAGGACACTCGAAGCTTTTCTCACGGATGACCCCAGAGAAAGGAGAGTGGAAATGGAATAACTCCGCTGCTATCTGGCTAGCTCCCACGGTTAGCATGGCTAACCAGGGGCACCCACGACAACATGTGGCGGAAGACAGCGTTGCTAACACGATTAGCGCGGCTAGGAGCGGACAACGAAGGACTCCATCGTGAGGTATGTGAAAATGCTTGGCCTAGCTTGCTAGCTAACCTTCTCATATTTTGCCTTTTCCGCTATCCTGTCCGGCCGATTCGATGGTAGAATTCATCGCATAACTAAGTGTTTTTTACCGATGCTGCGCTGCTCGAGGGCCCGTCTTAGCACCGCTAGTGGGCTCACGAGTACCTCCACGTTTAGCCTCGGCTAACAAGGAGACTCTCTGTCCAGCACAGTCCAGGAGGAGGATTTTCAGCTACCTGTTCAGCTGCGCTACCTGGTAGTTTTCCTATGCCTATGACGAAACATCGATGACGCTGAGAGCTTATCCACCCATGAGGCTATGGATGACTCTCTGACGTTAACCATCTCAGGGCCCGAGGGGCCGTGGCGGGATGGACAAGGACAAGTGGCCTCGGTATCGCAGGCCCACCAGGCAGAAAAGCTACAGGAGCTGCAAGGGGCCACCAGCAAAAGAAGAGGAAAGTCTGAGATGCCCCTGCACCATTACAGGCCCTCTCACTCACATAAGGAGAGAAAATGCCGAATTTTTACCACCAGTTTCTGTGTTTTTAAGGAACACAGACTAGCTGGTTCGGAACGTTTAAACACACAAGAACACTCAGACCCTTGTGGAATAAAGAGAAATTGCCATCCACTTACAACAATCCCAAAATGGGAACAGGGCCTCAGGTTTGCCCGCTCACGCAGTACGGGAACCTGACCTTTTGAACCCAGACTTCACTTGTAAAATGCTACAAGGAGCTGGTGGTATGTGTGTGCGCACTAAACAATAACTCGTCTACTGTATGTGTAATGACACACAAACACTGTTTCATGCATATACAAGAATGAAAGTACCAGAGCACAGACTACCCTGGTTCTTGACTCACCACTTTGGTGAAACACAACCTACTAGGTCAGACTACGAACCGCAATGGGACACACGAGTTCTGCCTGAGACAGTCAGATCTCGCAATGTCTGCTTCTGGGTAGACCAGCCTGCTCCAGAGTACACGAGAGGGGTCGAAGGCCACCCCTTCTGCACTCAAACATGAAGCAAGCAGCGGCTAGACATCCCTCCCAGGCTCATGGCGCAAGCGCTGACCTGGAGGGTGTGTCTGACAAATGAACGGGTCATCACAACGGATACGTTGTGGGCTCAAGTCCTTCCTGGTGCCCAAAAGAGATGAATCCCTGAGACCAGCCCTAGATCTCAGGACTCTTGGCAAGAAAACAAGAATTTTTCAAGTTCAAAATGTTGACACTGCGGCAGGTCCCCCAGTCCATGAGACCTGGAGACTACGCATGTACGGTGGATTTGAAAGACGCCTATTTCCATGTGGGCATCTGGAGGAGGCACAGGAAATTCCTCCGGTTTGCCTTCAAAGGGAAAGCTTATAAATACAAAGTCTTACCTTTCTGTTTGAAGACTGCTCCTTGTACATTTACTAAATGTCTGGATGCAGCCCTGACCCCTCTTAGGAATCAAGGAGTCAGGATTATGAACTACCTGGATGACCTCCTGGTTTTTGGCCGGAAGCAGGCCTAGTCACACTCCTGCAGGGTGATCTCTTTCCTGGAGTCTCTCGGATTTTTCATAAACCCACAAAGGAGTGACCTGACTCCATCACGGATTACCGTATTTCTGGGAGTGCAGGTCTACACCATCCGGTACAAGGCATGGCTCTCAGAGGAACGTGCTTCCTCGATTCGCCATTGCCTGGCAAAAGTTTAAACTGAATCAACGGATTCCCCTGTAAGCGTGCCAACGCCTTTTAGGCCTCTTGGCGGAAGCCATACCCTGTGTGCCACACGCATTGCTGAAGATGCGGGTCCTGCATACATGGCTAAACCAACAAAAACAACCTGCCCCCGTCTGGGTGAGCAGAAAAATTTAGAATCATTTCAAAGTGCCTGAGGGCCCCGGAACCTTGGGGGGAGGTGTCTGTGTTCACGGAAGGGGTCCCATAAGGTAAGGTGTCATCCCGTGTGCTCATCATGATGGACACCTCGGAAACAGGATGAGAAGGCAGTCTGCAGAAATCAGAATGCCCAAGGCCTCTGGAATGAGCAGGAAGCAAGATTGTACATCAACTTCCTGGAGTTGTTGGCCGTATTCCTGTCAGCAAAATACTTATTTGGTAAAGGTCTGATTGCGGGACAGCACGTCTTGGCGTAATCAGATAACAAAACCACGGTGTCCTTCAGTGACTGGGAAGGGGGGACGAGATCCCACGCCCTCCTCAGCCTGACACAGAGGATGCTCACTTGGTACGCTCCAGGATTATTGTCGCTCAGGGCGACTCAGGTTCCGAGTGAACTGAGTTACGGAGCGAATGCCCTTTCAAGAGGGTTTCTTTTGGAATCGGAATAAGACTGAACCCACGAGTCGTGGATCAGGTCTGGTCACGGTTTGGAAGAACCTTGTTGGGCTTGTCCCCATGTGGAGCCAGCTCACAATGTGACCTCTACTTCTCAATGTTCAGGGATACCATGGCAGTTGCCTTCTTACAGAGACCTGCTGACTCAGGCACGTGGGCAGCTTCTACACCCGCGTCCGGAGCTGTGGCAGCCTTCAGCCTGGCCACTGAAGGGAATGGCTGAGGGCCTAAGGCCTGATTGTTTTTGTTCCAACAACAACAGCATACACAAGGGACACCCTTGGTGTTTATGTTTACTTGGGAGATGCTTCAGTGGAAGGGTTCCCCTCTCCTCTGACAGGTCTCCAACATCAGAATGGGCCTATTTGACAGTCCTAGTAGTTGTCTGTTCAAGAAGCAGATGAGGGACTCGTGCGTGCCCCTTGTACATACATTTTTCCCCTGGGGACCTGGAAGGTTACCCTGTGCTTGAACTGGGTTTTCTACCTCCACATTGCCATCTGCTTGCCAGTGGCGTAACGGGTCCCTTGCTCTTTTCCTCCTGCTTCTCAAGATTTCCAGGGAAAAAGGGGGATAATGAGTAATCACTAGCAGAGGTCACTTGTGCTGTCTCTAGCTGGTGTTTTCATCTATGTGTCCAGTGGTAACATCAGGCTGATGTTTCTACATATGGCATTTTTCTTCTCAGGATGTGCTCTCTACATACCTTGTGGAGAGCGGCTGGGAAATGCCTGCCGTATTAAGGCAGATGTTCTCACATGCATTTTGCTGAGCATTTCAAGGGAGTGAATGGATTACGTTCCCATAGCAATTGTGTTGCACCGAGAGACCGACTGAAAGGGAACTGAAAGTTATGCACCATAATAATACCATAATATAATAATTTGCATACCGACCAAATCGCTCAACCGACGATGCCATCTCCTCTCTCCTCCACACAGCTCTCACACATCTGGACACGAAGGACTCTTATGTTAGAATGCTGTTCATCGACTTCAGCTCGGCATTCAACACCATCATCCCCCAACAGCTCATCCTTAAACTGGACAGTCTGGGGCTGAACACCTCAATGTGTAACTGGCTGCTAGACTTCCTGACCGGGAGACCACAGACAGTACGGGTCGGGAGTAACACATCTAGCACCATCACATTGAACACAGGGGCCCCACAAGGATGTGTGCTGAGCCCCCTTCTATTCACCCTGCTAACACACGACTGCACACCATCATACAGCTCCAACCACTTCATCAAGTTTGCGGACGACACAACAGTGGTAGGTCTCATCAGCAACAACGATGAGACGGACTACAGGAACGAGGTGAGCCGCCTGGCCTTGTGGTGCGGACACAACAATCTCACTCTCAACGTGGAGAAGACAAAGGAGATTGTTGTGGACTTCAGGAAGAGGGATGCCCAACATGCCCCTCTGACCATCAACAGCACCGCAGTGGAGAGAGTAGACAGCACCAAGTTCCTGGGAGTGCACGTCTCAAAGGACCTGTCCTGGAGCAGGAACACTGCATCACTGGCCAAGAAGGCTCACCAGCGTCTCTACTTTCTCCGCAAGCTGAAAAGGGCTGGAGCTTCAACCCCCATCATGTGCACCTTCTACAGAGGTGCCATAGAAAGTGTCCTGACAAGCTGCATCACTGTGTGGTTTGGTGCATGTACTGCATCCTGCCGCAAGAGCCTCCAGCGCATCGTGAAAGCAGCTGAGAAGATCGTCGGCACCTCCCTCCCCTCACTGCAGGACTTACACAGCAACCGCCTCACTCGGAAAGCCCTCTGCATGGCAGGTGATCCCACACACCCACTACACAGCTGCTTCAGACTGCTGCCATCAGGTAGGAGACTGAGAAGTCTCCAGGCTCGAACCAGCAGACTGAGAGACGGCTCTGTTCATCAGGCAGTCAGGATGCTAAACACTCTGCCTGCTCTGCCTCCCCTCCCATTTGAACTGCCTTAACACAAAAAATTTCTCACACATTACCACACAACACAAAGATTTTAACACTGGACTCTGTGTCATCAAACGGGTTATTCACTAAACTCTCGGTCATGTGCTCATTCAGTTTGCACTACTTCTCATATTTGCACTAATGTTTGTATTACATCACTGCCTATAGTCATACTACTGTTTACATTCACTGTTTACATACTACTGTTTACATTCAATGTTTACATTTATTAATACTGTTTACATTTATTACTACTGTTTACATTTATTACTACTGTTTACATTTACACTACTTTTATATCTACACCACTGCTGATACATATACAGTATTCTCTGACCAGCCTTATTTAAGGATGCCCAATGTGCCTTACTGCATATGCCACTTTTGCCTCTATACCAACATCAACTACCTCATACATATACTGTGTACATTAACTCATATGCTGCTTTGCCACTCTTTGCAAATGTCAATGCTAGAACCTTCAGTTTATTTTATAGATATACTTTTTATACTTTTTTATACTACTATGCAAAAACTCAGGACAGTATTACACTTTTATTATTTCATTCTATGCTTATGTTCATTAAATGTTTAATGTTTTAGTTTGAGTTTTAGTTTTAGTGTTGGTGTAAATTTTCATACTTCTATACTACTATGCAAAAACTCAGGACAGTGTTACATTTTTACTATTTTATGCTTATGTTTATTAAATGTTTCAGTGTTTTAGTGTTTAAATGGTTACTGTTGCACCGAGGGACTGAGAGAAACGCAATTTCAATCCTGTGTATGTCCTGTACATATTGCAGTTCTGACAATAAAGTTGACTTTGACTTTGATAACTCATGTTCCCTGAAGAAGGGAACGAGGTGCAACACATCCGGCCCTTTCGATGCTGAAAGCTCGGTGAAGTGCATTTTAGAGGAAGATGGATGGGCGTCAGCCGCTTAAATGTCCAGAGGGCGGGGCCTCTGGCGCGACGCTGACGCCGTAGCCATTAAGGCGTGAGTGTATTACTTCAGGTAACCGTGCGTGGGCACTGATTCCCGTAGCAATCGTGTTGCACCTCTTTCCCTTCTTCAGGGAACATGAGTTATGTTATGGTGCATAACTTTCAGTTTTTGTGACCCACTGATGGGTTCCAACCTGTAAGAAAATTTTCTTTCAATACCATATTATGATTATATACTGTACTGTGAAATCCGCAGACATGAAAGATTATTTGGAATTGATAACATATATTAATTTTTCATCCACACAAAACCTTTAGTTCCTTTAAATGCATCTGACCAATAAATGCTCATCATCCATTTGCTTTAATCTTTAGGTAATGGTTAGTTTCGTTCATGATTGATGACATTTGATTAATTGCTTCCTGTTAAACCCAACCAGCAATCTTACATTTTACGTTTTATTCATGTTCAAACTCAAGTTGTGTGAATTCATAACTAATATTTTACAGTAAATGCTTGTGAAGTCAAAATACAGGTTCATCAAACGTCATGTTGTCATATCCGTGTTCATGACTGTTCCTAACAGAGTTTGAGTTAATCTGTTACAACGAGTACTAATATCTGATGAGTAATAAAAGCCATTGTGTAATTTTTTTATTGTTCATCATCACAAATGAAGACATTTTGTCCCAGCACTGACTCTGACAAGTAAAATATTTAAATGTGTTCATTCAATTCAACCAGATTTTTCAGCATACATTTTGAATTTATGTTAAAATAAATGTCTTCCTGTCTTCCTTTAGGTTTAGTCAATCTCAATCTACTGGACCTCAGTGGAAATTTCTTCTCGGCTGTTCCCAGACATTTACCTCCTTCAGTCCAGCAACTTTATCTGTCCAACAACTCTCTCTCTGGTCTGGACGAGGACGGTTTTGTGGACCTGCTCAACCTGAAGTATCTGCGTCTGAGTCACTGTCACTTGCAGAGCCGCCATGTTCATCCACGAGCCTTCAACCTCTCCAGTCTGGTGGAGCTGGACCTCTCTTACAACAACCTGACCTCCATCCCCACAGTCCCCACCACTCTGCAGTACCTCTACCTGGAGGCCAATTACATTCAAGGTGATGAAGTCAGTTACAGAAGCAACATGTGTAAATAATTAAATCTCATTTGGAGCAGAGAGAAACAAACTGCTTATATTGTCAGTGAAAGATGTTCCACGTTTCAACAGAAAGTGACGTGGCTCTTTATCCGATAAAGTCTTCCAAATCCAGCTGTGATAGAACAGATGTAGGGCTTGGGTGGCAAGTGAGACAGAAATAAGAAGCAGCAATAGAAGGGTGAATAGGAGAATAAAAAGACGGGCTTTCGGTTGGTTGTATGTGAAGGAACAACAACAACAAAAAAGCAGGGCGTTTTGAAAGATTAGCACCCATTCCAACCTACGGTCCGTGTTTTGTTAAACTGCTATACAGGTTGTCCCCAACTTACCAGCGAGTTCCGTTCCTACGAATCGCTCGTAAGACGAAAATCGTATGTCGGAACCCGAAACACGTGTCGCTCGTAAGTCCGGATTTTTGGTCGTAAGTTGGAAAATGTATGCTAGCGCTGCGCCGAACACCCGTTTTTCAACACAAACGTACATACTGGTTCATAAACATGCACAGAACTTTGTTTACAAACGGTTAGCTAACACACTTTCATCTAAAAACACATACCAGTGCTGTATTTTCTGTACAACTTTACTGTTTGTTAGTCCGCTCGTAAGTTCGGAACCTCGTAGGTCGATGATGTCGTAAGTCAGGGACAACCTGTAAAGAAAACGAAGAGACGACATCAGTGTAACACAATGCTTACGATTAAAACCTTTATAGATATCTAATATGGGACTACATGGTCGTCTTATAGTGTTGTTTTTTTATTCCTAAAAAATATTGTTTTCCTAAGGATGTGTCAAAGAATTTGCATAATCAGAGATGCTACATTTTGACACGCCAGCAGGACCAGAAAATCTCTAATGGTATCAAAATTATTGTTTGAGGCGGATTCAGAGGCAGACGTGCCAGATGATCCAGAAGCACATGCTGTTCCTCCCTCCAGTCTCCCATTCCTCTCATCGTCTGTCTGCTCATCACGCTTTTGGCTTGCAACTCGCCGCAGCTCCATTATATCACCCTTGTATCAGGCTGAGTCACCATTTGGCTAAAACGGAGACTCCACGACTAAGGGTGACGAGCTCTTTCAGCTCTGGTGGGTTCTGGTAAAGTAAAAATGCGCTCGTGTTTTCAGCCTTCCCAGGAGTAAAACGAGGGGCGTTGTAGTAATGAGACAAACAGAAATAAAATGAATAAATAAGTCCAGCACACTAAAACACACCTCACTGTCTAGCCATTAACGTAAGAGCTGCTGAATTTCCTCCCGGCTGCAGCCAAACATGTGGGTTGAGAGAAACTGGAACTGCTGAAATGCTTTAGTTTCACCGCAGCAACTGGAGGACTTCTAATTGTGAATGCAGACCCTGTTGACACCTGCACACTGCACCAAGATGCTTTGATTTGCATATTATGACTGAGGTGCTGTCAGGTTTCACTTAATAAAAAATGAATGATGTGGCATTGATGCGGTTGGGATTAGAAGTGAGCACGCCTTCACTTTCAACAGAAATCATTTTGAATTCAAAATCTTACTAACCTACAAAGCTCTCAACAACCTAGCTCCATTTCATATTCAAGATCTTATTGTTCCATTTTTTCGCAACAGAGCACTTCGCTCTCAGACTGCAGGCTCTAAGCCTTTTCAAGAGCAGAAGTGGAGGAAGATGTTTCAGTCATCAGGCTCCTCTCTTGTGGAACCAACTTCCAGTTTCTGTCTGTGAGACTGACACATTGTCCAGTTTAAGTCTTTCCTTTATGATAAATCCTATAGTTAGGGTTGGCTTGTTATGCTATCTTAAACTTAGACTACTAGAGGACAAATTGACCTCATTTCCTTAAATGAATTGTTAAAATTGAATAGTTTTCATTTGATACTATTTCTATCTTAACATGTGATTCTTGACCTGCCATTGTGTATCTGTTCCTACCAAACCCAGCCAGTCAAAGCAGATGGCCACTTGTCCTGAGCCTGGTTCTGCTAAAGGTTTCTTCCTCATGAGGGAGTTTTTCCTTTCCACTGTCGCCTTCATGCTTGCTCAAGATGAGAGTTCTGCGATGCAGTTAAACTCAAAGCAGTCTGCTCCTCAGATAAATAATGTTAAATTATTATTTTTATTTATGAATGTTTCTGTTCAGTGCCCTGAGACGACTTCTCTTGTGACTTGGTGCTATATAAATATACTGGATTTAATTGAACGGCAGGACTCAAAATGTATTTTTATTCTTGACAGAGTTTAACGTGACGAGTTTCTGCAGAGACGTTGGACCCCTTTCCTACTCGAGGATGAAGATCCTACGCTTGGATGGAAACAAAGTGACCTACCACCAGCTCCCCCCCGACTGGGTTTACTGCCTGCGAGTGCTTCAGAAGTTTTACATTTGACTTCACTCCCAGACGGTTTTCAAACACAGTGTGCGTCTCTTCAAACCCCTCACTACAAAGAAAAAACTAAACAGGACTGGGCTTCTGAATTCTGTTTTACTTGCCCAACTCATCGTTTGTGAACCGGAACAACTTGACAGTAAAGGCACAGAGAGCAGCTCTGATTTATTTTGGCTGGACAAACACAGCTGAGACATTTTCAGGAAAACAAACCTCGAAAGGAAAATTAATCCTTAACAAGAGTTCTTCTTTCACCATATTCCACACTCATCTTCACCAAAATCTGCCTCTGGACTGAACATCTGGGTTTTATTACTGAGCAGGAAGTGTGTGCTGGGTAAAATATTTTTGAGCTAAACAGTGTGATCAGTCTGATTCTGTAGCTTTCCCATCAGCAACTCTAAGTTGTGTTGATCCAAGTCTGATCCACCGCACAACTCCACACCTAAAACCCAGCAGGAAAGGTTTTGTGAAATCCTATTTTTTAACGGAGAACTATATGTCTTAAACTTTCATTTGTTGACTGAAACCCTTAATTAGTATGCTAGTATGCAAATCATGTGTGCCACATTATAAGGCCCTCAATGTTCTGCACAAGTTCATTAATAAAGTTTGTTTGAACAGATTGATGCAGATTATTCATGTGGTTTTCTTTAGCAAGATAAATGTAACTACTGTAATGGATTTTGTAACAGCAAATCTGAGCAACTTTATGCAGAAAAGATTGACCCACATTTAGCCCCGAGGGCAGGATCTGGCTGTCGGCTGTGTGCACTCTGCAGTCAGGCTGTTGCACACATGTGCATTCCTACCTTTGTGAAAGCACACTATTAATAAAATGCATGCCTTCAATTCAAACTTTAAACTTGACAGTAAAACCCGTCAAATCTGGAAGTTTATGCTAAGCTGTGCGTGACCAGCAGGTTCTGTGAGCTCACAGGAAAGTTCTGCAGCAACAGAGTCCACAGATCTCAGCATGCAGCAAAGCGGAGGAAGATAAGTGCAGCAGCAGTCCAGAGGACAAAAGTCCAGACATTTTGCCAAATGTAATCTCTGAATGTTCATTGTGCACATGCATATTGCTAGGTTATGCTGTGTTAAGCAAAAATCTGCATTTTATCAGAGGAGAGAGCATTCAACTATCAGTGCTTTGAACCTCACCTAGATTAAAAATGCAGATCTAATGGATTTAATCACAATTTCAGGCTTTTTGCCTTCTGATAACTACAGCAAAATGGGTGTGAGAAATGAAACTTTACTGAAAAAGTGTCAATACGATAGTATTGAAGAGAAAAAAGTACAAATGTAAAGAACTGACTGAAGTCATTTAAGGCCGAGATACACTTGAGCGTTCTCACGATACGCCTATACGCAACGTACGTACGTCAAGGCAAAAGCGTAGCCCCGCGTAGCCCCTCAGGGCACATACGCGCAAAGCTTTTTTTTTACGTCCGCGTGCGCGATGCGCGGTGTCTGACCATAAACTTCCCCGGCGCCGGACTGTTTTGTATGTTACACAAATGAAATAAATTCCCCTTCTTTATCGCTGATCGGGCCTTTTCTTTTGTTTTTTTGCCTAAAGTCAAGTAATCACTTCTTCCTCCGTTCACTCCATGAATGAAATGAATGAATTCAGGTCCTACCTGGGTGCGCGATGTTTTAAATATCCCTGGTGGGCTGTGTGCTGCAGGAAAAGCACTCCCTGTTATTATTTTTATTTCTGAGAGAACTTTTTATAACATATATAGTAGAAACACCGTATCAGAACACCGCCGCGGTCTTCAGCGAGCTACATGAGCTGACTGAAAGCTGTCAATCATTTCAGTAGGCGTGTCAGCAAGTGACCAATCAGCGAGCTCAGTTGAGTCCCCTCCGTGCGCAGCTGCTCATATTACAACAAGGAGAACGCGGGCGTTTGAAAGCTGATAGTTTCTGAAGTATAGCAGCAAAACACATGCGCACAAAATGCGCGCGTAGAGTGGCGTACCTGAGGACGCTCAGGTGTATTTCAGGCTTTACCGTACTTTCTGCCGTACATGTTGCACCATAAGTTGCATCAGTCCAAATATGTCTAATAAAGTGTGTGTGTGTGGGGGGGGGACATAAATATGTTGCTTCGCCGTATAGGTAGCATATACATCACTGCTGATGCAGCGTGTTTATGTGTCACTGCTGACCACCCGGAAACGTGGGCTGGTGTGTCAAAAATCGAGTGGCTGCCAAATTCATTCATTCAACCTGTATTTATACATTGAGCCACGAGCCGCATCCAGCGTCCCATTGAGCTTCCAAATGGCAGCTACGGAAGCATCCACGGGAGGACTTTAACAAGAATTTAACAAGATTAACACTTAAAAACAAATATTTGTTTGCCTGATATTATATCAAAGGTGTGTCTTGGTCTAACGTTTCCTTAAAGGAGCTGTATGTAACTTTTCTAACAATATATTTTAAACATATTTCTTCACTCTGTCACTACCTCCTGACATACTGATTTTAGACAAGTAATCTCTGAAAAAAACTATTGTCCCCTTGCTTCTCTAAAAGCATTTCTAAAAAGCCACAGTGACACGCCGTTAACCAGCCAATAAAAACAGAGTTTGTAACCAGCCAATAAAAACAGAGCTTGAATTTGAATTTCAGCAGAGCAAGGGTAACAGAGCCATATATGGCTCTGAGGGGGAGGGACCAGAAACGTGTCTCTGTTCAAAATTTTCCTAAGTTCCAGCGTGTTCCAGAAATTACATACTAAACCTGTAATAAGTGCACTTTGATGGTCAAATCAGCTGCATTTAAACAAAAAATCACTTTGCGGCTGCTGGAGCATGCAGAGGGAGGACTTGATGTGCATTTCTTTGAAATTTAACAAGATAACCACCTAAAACAATTATTTGTTTGCTCGACTTTATAGTCAGTTGAACTTTTCCTTAATAAATGCACTTTAAAGGTCAAATCAGCTGCATTTTGCCTGGGTGATGTGGTGAAATGCAGCTGATTTGACCTTTGCTCCAGGACAAGAAAGTTCATTCTCAATAGTCCAGGTATCAAATCCGCTCATTCTCAATCAGTTCATCTGGACAGTTTCTTTTTAGTAGAAACGTTTCACCCTCACAGTGAGGGTGAAACGTTTCCACTAAAAAGAAACTGTCCAGATGAACTGATTGAGAATGAGCGGATTTGCTCCAGGAGTTCTGGAGCAAGACAAAGGTGGCTGCAATGGCAAGCCAGTTGTCTCATTAATAGTAATTTTTTACCTATTCATGAGACACTTGGCTTGCCATGTTGCTCAAGGGCCTTCTAGTGGTTAAAAATGGTAGTGTTCAATGTAAAATTAATGAAATCGTTCGATTTCAGCCAAAAATTGGATTATAAATAAGGGGGGGAAATGTTTATTAGTCACTTCAGTGTATAAGTCGCAGGACTTGCTAATTTATGCAAAAAGGTGCAACTTATACGGCGAAAAATACAGTAGTACATAATATCAATGTGGAGTATGATAATTACAGCATGAGGTAATCAACCAGCATTTAGCAAGTCTTCTCCAGAAATCAGTAGAACTTGAATGGAATCAAAAGCTTTTCATTCCTTTTAACTTTCTTCTTCTTCTTCTTCTTCTTTGAAGATTTACAGTAACTTTATTGATTTATTTATCAAGGGTAGTGCACACTATTGAAGATGTCATTTAAAATGAACCAGATTTAACCAGAATAAATTACAGCATTAACAAAACAAACAAATCTCAACTCATACAAATCTTGAAAAGCAGCATTACAGGGCATTGTGTGCTTTCTTAAAACTCAAAGTACGTGTAAGGGATCACCGCCAACTACTGTCACACCAAACTATTGCTGAATGTAAAACCAGCAGAGTTGGAGCCATTTTTATGTTTAATTAGGTTGATTAATTGCAGTAGCCATTTTGAATTAGGTTAACTCCAGAAGTTAATCAGACAATTATGCATATTTAAAAATAATGTTTCTACAAAAAAGAAAATGTCAAAAAACAAACATCATATACAGTACTGCCCTGAATGAGCTGAACATTTTGATGCTGAGTGTACTGAAGAGGCGGGTATAAATGCTGACTCAGCATTCACACAATTGAAGACGAGCAGACAGAATAATGTAAGTCAGGTTCTGAAGCGGTCTCTTTGGCTATAAAATTGCCACTTGAGCACATTTTCATGATCCAGGAGTTCAAGTAAACAGCACTTGGATACAAGCATTTAATAATAAATCATGAATGACTGTGTTCAAAGTGAGTCTGAATGTGTGTTTCTGCTTTTGCCACGTGCTATTACCGAGTCCACTATCATCTTTTCCAGGTGACACGGTGTCCCAAACAGGTGGGGATTGTGTCCGAGGGTCTCATCGGAGTTGTGTCATGTCTGGATCCTGTTTTAAAAGGAAGAGGCTCACACAGAGATCCTTTAAGGGACAAGCTTTTTTCCAAACAAGTTTGTATAAAGTTGTTCCAGTGATGGCCAATCAATAGTCTACTGTGTGTGTGTGTGTTTGGGGGGGAGTCATGGCGGAGTTCATGGAAAATGTTCTCTTGGTTTATGCTGCTGCAAAGTTATGTAGTTTCTGTAAACGCTGCTCAAGTTAAATAATTTAGCAGCATTTTGAATGTCAAAATGTGCAAATGAGCTCTTTTTAGGTAAATAAAACAGGACGAACACAAAATATATTTCAATTTGATTGATTTTAAATAAATAATATCATATGAGTCCACAAAGGCAAATTATTATGCAACAGTATTATAAAACAGAACCATGATTAAAAGTCTTCAGAAGGAGCAGCACACCTACCCCCACTGAACATAGGAGGATCTGCGGTGGAAGTAGGTGTGCACCTGAACGACACCCTCAGCTGGGGCAACAACACCACCAGCCTGATCAAGAAAGGTCATCAGAGACTCTACTTCCTCAGGCGGCTGAGACGAGCTGGTCTGGGAAGCTCAGTCCTCACCTCCTTCTACAGGTGTGCAGTGGAGAGCATCCTGTGCTCCAGCATCAACGTGTGGCATGGAGGCTGCACAGCTGCAGAAAGAAAAGCTCTGCAGAGAGTGGTGAAGGCTGCACAGAAGATGTTGGAGTCAGTCTCCCCACCATCACAGACATCTACACCTCCAGATGCAGGAAGAAGGCCACCTGCATCATGAAGGACCCCACTCACCCAGCACACACACTTTTTGCCCCACTCCCCTCAGAAAGTTAAGGAGCAGTAAGTGTAGAACCACTAGACTGAGGAACAGCTTCTACCCTGAGGCTGTTAGACTCATAAATCTCTAACCAGGATAATCACTGCAAAATATCACATCATGTTGCTGCTGATCTGTTTCATGTTGCTGTGTTGATTCCTGCTCATCTGCTCACACAGACTCACGTTTGTGCTGCTGTTCAGCGTATTGTTTTTATACTATTAGTGCTTAGTGTATTTTTCGTTTAACATTTTTTTTAGTTCATATCTTAGATCTTATTACTGTTTTTCTTTTACATTTCATATGTTTGCTGGATGTCACTGGGACCCTGTGTACACAATTCCGTTCCACCACATGTACCGCGTGTGGTGCGAATGACAAATAATGAACCTTAAATCCTTAAATATCACTCGCTGCCTTTTATGCCAGAGTTCAAACCCAGCTACAACTGAACCAAATTTGAGCTCAGCGTCTTTAAATTTGACTAATTCAAAGCCATTTTATGTCGGCTAAGGGAAATTTTTTATTTTTATTTTTTTATTAAATTTATTACTTTTAAATACAACACAAAACAATCTCATATTTGAGACGTACAGTATAAAATGAAGGGATGCAGACACAAGAAAAAAATCTTATTTTTTTCTGCCCCCATTACAAAGAATTAGGTGTGGCTGCTGCGTTGAAAGGGGTCGACTTCAAAGATAAATGAGTTGTTGAATTTATTTTAAAACCATGTGGTGAAAATGCCAAATATTGCTAACGGACAGTGTTAGCTCTAAAAGTTAATGCTTTACACAAAGACGTCTAAAAAATATGATCCAAATATCAAACTCTTATTAGAGCCGACCATTTATAGTTCATTCTTATTTTATTTGCAGCTGTAAATGAGGGTGGGGGCAGAAGTGGGTGCTTCACCTTTCCGACCCACATTTTCTTGTTGTTGATCCAGGGATCTGAACCGGCGACCTTCCAATCACAGGCTCGCCTTCTCTAACCTCTGCCCCACCACTCCTGTCTCAGGTTAAAGAAGGTGAGCCTGTGATTGGGAGGTCGCCAGTTCGAATCCTCAGGCAGACAGCAATAATTTAGATGGGAAAGGTGAGACGCCCACGCCTGCTTCCACCCATATTTGTTCAACTTTGAGCCCTTGAGCAAGACCCTTAACCCCCTTGTCTGCTCTCCAGCATCTTAGATGGCAGCTCTGCTCCACACATGTGGGCTGCGGTTGCTCAGTGGTCGTGTTTGCGTTGGGAAGGGCATCAAACAATTGTCTATTTTTTATGTGAGTTTGCTCGCTGTAATGACTGACGCCGGAAGAAGGGAGAGCAGCTGAACAAATAAAAAATAAAAAATGAGTGTGTGGTGGAGAAAAAGCTGCAGGAGAAAGGGGTTTGGGAATCTCTGCTCAGATTTCTGCTTCCACGACTCCCTGTTCACAACAGACCAAGTGACACAAACCTATCATTTCTAAAAAATATTAAGACAGAAACTGTTTGGTAGTTTC